>JAOTOL010001110.1:257500-272309 GCA_034440575.1 Imbricaverruca yamaguchii | reverse complement strand
GTACAGAGTACTACAGAATACATAGTACAGAGTACAGTGTTCTACAGGGTACATAGTACAGAATACAGATTACTACAGAGTACATAGTACAGAGTACAGAGTACTACAGAGTACATAGTACAGAGTAAAGAGTACTAGAGAGTACATAGTACAGAGTACAGAGTACTATAGAATACATAGCACAGAGTACAGAGTATTACAGAGTACATAGTACAGAGTACAGAGTATTACAGTGTACTACAGAGTACATAGTACCATAGAGTACTACAGCGTACAGTGTACTACAGAGTACTACAGAGTACAGAGTACAGAGTACTACAGAGTACAGAGTACAGAGTACTACAGAGTACAGAGTACAGAGTACTACATAGTACAGAATACAGAGTACTACAGAGTACAGAGTACGGAGTACTACAGAGTACATAGTACAGAGTATTACAGAGTACATAGTACATAGTACTACAGAGAACATAGTACTACAGAGAACATAGTACAGAGTACAACCGAGTACATAGTACAGAGTACATAGTACAGAGTACTACAGAGTACATAGTACAGAGTACTACAGAGTACATAGTACAGAGTACTACAGAGTATATAGTACAGAGTAGAACAGAGTACATAGTACAGAGTACTACAGAGTACATAGTACAGAGTACTACAGATTACATAGTACAGAGTACTACAGAGTGCATAGTACATAGTACTACAGCGTACAGAGTACAGAGTACAGAGTACTACAGAGTACATAGTACAGAGTACTACAGAATACAGAGTACAGAGTACATATTACTACAGGGTACATAGTACAGAGTACTACAGAGTACAGAGTACAGAGTACAGAGTACTACAGAGTACATAGTACAGAGTAAACAGTACATAGTACAGACTATAGAATACTACAGAGTACATAGGACAGAGTACAGAGTACTACAGAATACATAGTACAGAGTACAGAGTGCTACAGAGTACATAGTACAGAGTACGGAGTAATACAGGGTACATAGTACAGAGTACAGAGTACATAGTACAGACTACAGAGTACTACAGAGTACATAGTACAGAGCACAGGGTACTACAGAGTACATAGTACAGAGTTCAGAGTATTACAGAGTACATAGTACAGAGTACAGAGTACTACGGAGTACATAGTACAGAGTACAGAGTACTTGAGAGTACATAGTACAGAGTGCAGATTACTACAGAGTACATAGTACAGAGTACAGAGCACTAAGGTGTACATAGTACAGAGTACAGGGTACTCCAGAGTACATGGTACAGAGTACAGAGTACTACAGGGTACAGAGTACTACAGAGTACATAGTATAGAGTACAGAGTACTATAGAATACATAGTACAGAGTACAGAGTATTACAGAGTACATAGTACAGAGTACGGAGTAATACAGGGTACATAGTACAGAGTACAGAGTACATAGTACAGACTACAGAGTACTACAGAGTACATAGTACAGAGTACAGAGCACTAGAGGGTACATGGTACAGAGTACAGAGTACTACAGAGTACAGAGTACTACAGAGTATTACAGAGTACTACCGAGTACAAAGTACTACAGAGTACCACATAGTACAGAGTACTACAGAGTACTACAGACTACAGAGTACTACAGAGTACTACAGAGTACAGAATACTACAGAGTACTACAGAGTACAGAGTACTACAGAGTACTACAGAGTACAGATTACGACAGAGTACTACAGAGTACGGAGTACTACAGTGTACATACAGAGTACAGAGTACTACAGAGTACTATAGAGTACAGAGTACTACAGAGTTCTACTGAGTACTACAGAGAGTACTACAGCGTACTACAGATTACAGAGTACTACAGAGTACTACAGAGTACAGAATACTACAGTGTACTACAGAGTACAGAGTACTACAGAGTACTACAGAGTACAGAGTACGACAGAGTACTACAGAGTACGGAGTACTACAGTGTACTACAGAGTACAGAGTACTACTGAGTACCATAGGGTACAGAGTACAGAGTACTACAGAGTACAGAGTACAGAGTACTACAGAGTACAGAGTACAGAGTACTACAGAGTACAGAGTACATAGTACTGCAGAGTACAGAGTACAGAGTACTACAGAGTACAGGGTACAGAGTACTGCATATTACAGAATACAGAGTACTACAGAGTACAGAGTACTACAGAGTACAGAGTACGGAGTAATACAGAGTACATAGTACAGAGTACTACAGATTACGTAGTACAGAGTACTACAGAGCACATAGTACAGAGTACTACAAAGTACATAGTACAGTGTACTACAGAGTACATAGTACGGAGTACATAGTACAAGTACAGAGTACACGTACAGAGTACGGAGTAATACAGAGTACATAGTACAGAGTACTACAGATTACGTAGTACAGAGTACTACAGAGCACATAGTACAGAGTACTACAGAGTACATAGTACAGAGTACTACAAAGTACATAGTACAGAGTACTAAAGAGTACATAGTACAGAGTACATAGAACAGAGTACTACAGAGTACATAGTACAGAGTACTACAGAGTACATAGTACAGAGGGACTACATAGTACATAGTACAGAGTACTCCAGAGTACAACGTACAGAGTACTACAGAGTACATAGTACAGTGTACAGAGTACTACAGAGTACATAGTACAGAGTACAGAGTACTACAGAGTACAAGGTACAGAGTACAGAGTACTACCGAGTGCATGGTACAGAGTACAGAGTACTACAGAGTACATATTACAGAGTACAGAGTACTACAGAGTACATAGTACAAAGTACAGAGTACTACAGAGTACATAGTACAGAGTACAGAGTACTACATGGTACATAGTACAGAAAACAGAATACTACAGAGTAGATAGTACAGAGTACAGAGTACTAAAAGTACTACACAGTACCACAGAGTACAGAATACTACAGAGTACAGTGTACTACAGGGTACTAGAGTACAGAGTACTACAGAGTACTACAGAGTACAGAGTACCAAGTACAAAGTACGTAGAACAGAGTACTACAGAGTACATAGTACAGAGTACAGAGTACAATACATAGTACAGAGCACAGAGTACTACAGAGTACATAGTACAGAGTACAGAGTACTACAGAGTACAAAGTACAGTGTACAGAGTACTACAGTGTACATAGTACATAGAGTACAGAGTACAATACAGAGTACATAGTACAGAGTACAGAGTACTACAGAGTACATAGTACAGAGTACAGAGTACTACAGAGTACATGGTACAGAGTACAGAGTACTACAGAGTACATGGTACAGAGTACAGAGTACTACAGAGTACAGAGTACTACAGAGTACATAGTATAGAGTACAGAGTACTACAGAGTACAGAGTACAGAGTATTACAGAGTACATAGTACAGAGTACAGAGTACTACAGAGTACATAGTACAGAGTACAGAGTACAGAGTACAGAGTACAGAGTACTACAGAGTACATAGTACAGAGTACAGAGTACTACAGAGTACATACAGAGTACAGAGTACAGAGTACTACAGAGTACATAGTACAGAGTACAGAGTACTACAGAGTACTACAGAGTACAGAGTAATACAGAGTACCACATAGTACAGAGTACAGAGTACTAGAGTACAGAGTACTACAGAGTACTACAGAGTACAGAGTACTACAGAGTACTACAGAGTACAGAGTACTACAGAGTACTACAGAGTACAGAGTACAGAGTACAGAGTACTACAGAGTACTACAAGAGTACAGAGTACTACAGAGTACTACAGAGTACAGAGTACTACAGAGTACATAGTACAGAGTACAGAGTACTACAGAGTACTACACAGAGTACAGAGTACTACAGAGTACTACAGAGTACAGAGTACTACAGAGTACAGAGTACAGAGTACAGAGTACTACAGAGTACAGAGTACAGAGTACTACAGAGTACAGAGTACAGAGTACTACAGAGTACAGAGTACAGAGTACTACAGAGTACAGAGTACAGAGTACTACAGAGTACATAGTACAGAGTACAGAGTACAGAGTACAGAGTACAGAGTACAGAGTACAGAGTACTACAGAGTACAGAGTACAGAGTACTACAGAGTACAGAGTACAGAGTACTACAGAGTACAGAGTACTACAGAGTACATAGTACAGAGTACAGAGTACAGAGTACAGAGTACAGAGTACTACAGAGTACAGAGTACTACAGAGTACATAGTACAGAGTACAGAGTACTACAGAGTACATAGTACAGAGTACAGAGTACTACAGAGTACATAGTACAGAGTACAGAGTACAGAGTACTACAGAGTACACAGTACAGAGTACAGAGTACTACAGAGTACATAGTACAGAGTACAGAGTACTACAGAGTACATAGTACAGAGTACAGAGTACTACAGAGTACATAGTACAGAGTACAGAGTACATAGTACAGAGTACAGAGTACTACAGAGTACATAGTACAGTGTACAGAGTACTACAGAGTACATAGTACAGAGTACTACAGAGTACATAGTACAGAGTACAGAGTACTACAGAGTACAGAGTACAGAGTACAGAGTAGTACAGAGTACAACAGAGTACATAGTACAGAGTACAGAGTACTACAGAGTACATAGTACAGAGTACAGAGTACTACAGAGTACATAGTACAGAGTACAGAGTACAGAGTACATAGTACATAGTACACAGAGTACAGAGTACTACAGAGTACATAGTACAGAGTACAGAGTACTACAGAGGTACATAGTACAGAAGTACAGAATACTACAGAGTACATAGTACAGAGTACAGAGTACTACAGAGTACATAGTACAGAGTACAGAGTACAGAGTACACAGAGTACACAGAGTACTACAGAGTACAGAGTACAGAGTACAGAGTACAAGTACAGAGTACTACAGAGTACAGAGTACTACAGAGTACTACAGAGTACAGAGTACTAAAGAGTACAGAGTACTACAGAGTACATAGTACAGAGTACAGAGTACTACAGAGTACTACAGAGTACAGAGTACTACAGAGTACTACAGAGTACAGAGTACTACAGAGTACTACAGAGTACTACAGAGTACAGAGTACTACAGAGTACTACAGAGTACAGAGTACTACAGAGTACTACAGAGTACAGAGTACTACAGAGTACTACAGAGTACAGAGTACTACAGAGTACTACAGAGTACAGAGTACTATAGAGTACTACAGAGTACAGAGTACTACATAGTACTACAGAGTACAGAGTACAGAGTACTACAGAGTACAGGGTACAGAGTACTACAGAGTACAGAGTACAGAGTACAGAGTACAGAGTACAGAGTACAGAGTACAGAGTACTACAGAGTACAGAGTACAGAGTACAGAGTACAGAGTACATAGTACAGAGTACAGAGTACTACAGCGTACTACATAGTACAGAGCACTAAAGAGTACATACAGAGTACAGAGTACTACAGAGTACTACAGAGTACAGAGTACTACAGAGTACTACAGAGTACAGAGTACTAAAAAGTACTACAGAGTATAGAGTACTACAGAGTACTACAGTGTACTACAGAGTACAGAGTTCTACAGAGTACTACAGAGTACAGAGTACTACAGTGTACTACAGAGTACAGAGTACTACAGAGTACTACAGAGTACTACAGGGTACATAGTACAGAGTACAGAGTACTACAGAGTACATAGTACATAGTACTACAGAGTAAAGATACTACAGAGTACAGAGTAGTACGAGTACAGAGTACAGAGTACTACAGAGTACTACAGAGTACATATACAGAGTACAGAGTACTACAGAGTACATAGACAGAGTACAGAGTACTAAAGAGTACATAGACAGAGTACAGTGTACTACAGAGTACATAGTACAGAGTACAGAGTACTACAGAGTACATAGTACAGAGTACAGAGTACTACAGAGTACATAGTACAGAGTACAGAAAGTACAATACAGAGTACTACAGAGTACAGTAGTACAGAGTACAGAGTACTACAGAGTACATAGTACAGAGTACAGAGTACTACAGAGTACATAGTACAGAGTACAGAGTACTACAGAGAACATAGTACAGAGTAGAGATTACTACAGAGTACATAGTACAGAGTACAGAGTACTACAGAGTACATAGTACATAGTACTACAGAGTAAAGATTACTACAGAGTACAGAGTATTACAGAGTACAGAGTCCTACGGCGTACTACAGAGTACAACAGAGTACAGAGTACTACAGAGTACTACAGACTACAGAGTACTACAGAGTACTACAGAGTACAGTGTACTACAGAGTACATAGTACAGAGTTCAGAGTACTACAGAGAACATAGTACAGAGTGCAGATTACTACAGAGTACATAGTACAGAGTACAGAGTACTACAGAGTACAAAGTACAGTGTACAGAGTACTACAGAGTACATAGTACATGGCACAGAGTACTACAGAGTACATAGTACAGAGTACAGAGTACAGAGTACTATAAAGTACATAGTACAGAGTACAGAGTACTACAGCGTACATAGTACAGAGTACAGAGTACTACAGAGTACATAGTACAGAGTACAGAGTACTACAGAGTACATAGTACAGAGTACAGTGTACTACAGAGTACATTGTACAGACTACAGAGTACTGCAGAGTACATAGTACATGGCACAGAGTACTACAGAGTACATAGTACAGAGTACAGAGTACTACAAAGTGCATTGTACAGACTACAGAGTACTACAGACTACATAGTACATAGTACAGGGTACTACAGAGTACATAGTACAGAGTACAGAGTACTACAGAGTACATAGTACAGAGTACAGTGTTCTACAGGGTACATAGTACAGAATACAGATTACTACAGAGTACATAGTACAGAGTACAGAGTACTACAGAGTACATAGTACAGAGTACAGAGTACTACAGAGTATATAGTACAGAGTAAAGAGTACTAGAGAGTACATAGTACAGAGTACAGAGTACAATAGAATACATAGTACAGAGTACAGAGTATTACATAGTACAGAATACAGAGTACTACAGAGTACAGAGTACCGAGTACTACAGAGTACAGAGTACGGAGTACTACAGAGTACATAGTACAGAGTATTACAGAGTACATAGTACAGAGTACTACAGAGAACATAGTACAGAGTACTACCGAGTACATAGTACAGAGTACATAGAACAGAGAACTACAGAGTACATAGTACAGTGTACTATAGAGTACATAGTACAGGTGACTACAGAGTACATAGTACAGAGTACTCCAGAGTACATCGTACAGAGTACTACAGAGTACATAGTACAGTGTACAGAGTACTACAGAGTACATAGTACAGAGTACAGAGTACTACAGAGTGCATAGTACAGAGTACAGAGTACTACAGAGTACATAGTACAGAGTACAGAGTACTACAGTGTACATAGTACAGAGTACAGAGTACTACAGAGTACATAGTACAGAAGACAGAATACTACAGAGTACATAGTACAGAGTACAGAGTACTACAGAGTACATAGTACTACAGAGTACTACAGAGTACAGATTACTACAGAGTACTACAGAGTACTACCGAGTACAGAGTACTACATAGTACTACAGAGTACAGAGTACTACAGAGTACTACAGAGTACATAGTACAGAGTACAGAGTACTACAGAGTACTACAGAGTACAGAGTACAGAGTACAGAGTACAGAGTACTACAGAGTACATAAAGTACAGAGTACAGAGTACTACAGAGTACATAGTACAGAGTACAGAGTACTACAGAGTACATAGTACAGAGTACAGAGTACTACAGAGTACATAGTACAGAGTACAGAGTACTACAGAGTACATAGTACAGAGTACTACAGAGTACAGAGTACTACAGAGTACAGAGTACTACAGAGTACATAAGTACAGAGTACAGAGTACTACAGAGTACATAGTACAGAGTACAGAGTACTACAGAGTACATAGTACAGAGTACTACAGAGTACAAGTACAGAGTACAGAGTACAGAGTACATACAGAGTACAGAGTACTACAGAGTACATAGTACAGAGTACAGAGTACTACAGAGTACATACAGAGTACAAGAGTACAGAGTACTACAGAGTACAGAGTACAGAGTACTACAGAGTACTACAGAGTACAGAGTACTACAGAGTACTACAGAGTACATAGTACAGAGTACAGAGTACTACAGAGTACATAGTACAGAGTACAGAGTACAGAGTACTACAGAGTACAGAGTACAGAGTACAGAGTACTACAGAGTACAGAGTACAGAGTACATAGTACAGAGTACAGAGTACTACAGAGTACTACAGAGTACAGAGTACTACAAGAGTACAGAGTACAGAGTACTACAGAGTACATACAGAGTACTACAGAGTACTACAGAGTACAGAGTACAGTACAGAGTACTACAGAGTACATAGTACAGAGTACAGAGTACTACAGAGTACTACAGAGTACAGAGTACAGAGTACTACCGAGTACAGAGTACTACAGAGTACTACAGAGTGCAGAGTACTACAGAGTACATAGTACAGAGTACAGAGTACTACAGAGTACATAGTACAGAGTACAGAGTACTACAGAGTACATAGTACAGAGTACAGAGTACTACAGAGTACAGAGTACAGAGTACAGAGTACTACAGAGTACATAGTACAGTTTACAGAGTACTACAGAGTACATAGTACAGAGAACAGAGTATTACCGAGTACATAGGACAGAGTACAGAGTACTACAGAGTACATAGTACAGAGTACGGAGTGCTACAGAGTACATAGTACAGAGTACTACAGAGTATATAGTACAGAGTACAGAGTACTACAGAGTACAAAGTACAGAGTACAGGGTACTACAGAGTACATAGTACAGAGTACAGAGAACTACAGAATACATAGTACAGAGTACAGAGTACTACAGATTATATAGTACAGAGTACGGAGTACTACAGAGTACATAGTACAGAGTACAGAGGACTACAGAGTACATAGCACAGAGTACAGGGTACTACATAGTACATAGTACAGTGTACAGAGTATTACAGAGTACATAGTACAGAGTACAGAGTACTACAAAGTACATAGTACAGAGTACAGAGTACTACAGAGTACATAGTACAGAGTACAGAGTACTACAGAGTACATAGTACAGAGTACAGAGTACTACAGAGTACATAGTACAGAGTACAGAGCACTAAAGTGTACATAGTACAGAGTACAGGGTACTACAGTGTACATAGTATAGAATACAGAGTACTACAGAGTACATAGTACAGAATACTAAAGGGTACAGAGTACAGAGTACAAAGTACTACATAGTACATAGTACAGAGTACTACAGAGTACAGAGTACAGAGTACATAGTACAGAGTACAGAGTACAGAGTACAGAGTACTACAGAGTACATAGTACAGAGTACAGAGTACTACAGAGAACATAGTACAGAGTACAGAGTACAGAGTACATAGTACATAGTACAGAGTACAGAGTACTACAGAGTACATAGTACAGAGTACAGAGTACAGAGTACTACAGAGTACATAGTACAGAGTACAGAGTACTACAGAGAACATAGTACAGAGTGGAGATTACTACAGAGTACATAGTACAGAGTACAGAGTACTACAGAGTACATAGTACAGAGTACAGAGTACAAGTACTAAGAGTACAAGTACAGAGTACAGAGTACAGAGTACAAAGTACTACAGAGTACATAGTACAGAGTACAGAGTACTACAGAGTACATAGTACAGAGTACAGAGTACTACAGAGTACATAGTACAGAGTACAGAGTACTACAGAGTACATAGTACAGAGTACAGAGTACTACAGAGTACATAGTACAGAGTACAGAGTACTACAGAGTACATAGTACAGAGTACAGAGTACTACAGAGTACATAGTACAGAGTACAGAGTACTACAAAGTACATGGTACAGACTACAGAGTACTACAGACTACATAGTACATAGTACAGGGTACTACAGAGTACATAGTACAGAGTACAGAGTACTACAGAGTACATAGTACAGAGTACAGTGTTCTACAGGGTACATAGTACAGAATACAGTTTAATACAGAGTACATAGTACAGAGTACAGGGTACTACAGAGTACATAGTACAGAGTACAGAGTACTACAGAGTACATAGTACAGAGTACAGAGTACTACAGAGTACATAGTACAGAGTACAGAGTTCTACAGGGTACATAGTACAGAAGACAGAATACTACAGAGTACATAGTACAGAGTACAGAGTACTACAGAGTACATAGTACTACAGAGTACTACAGAGTACAGATTACTACAGAGTACTACAGAGTACAGAGTACTACAGAGTACTACCGAGTACAGAGTACTACAGAGTACTACAGAGTACAGAGTACTACAGAGTACTACAGAGTACATAGTACAGAGTACAGAGTACTACAGAGTACTACAGAGTACAGAGTACTACAGAGAACTACAGAGTACAGCGTTCTACAGAGTACCACAGAGTACTACAGAGTACAAAGTACTACTGAGTACTACAGAGTACTACAGAGTACAGAGTGCTACAGAGTACTACCGAGTACAGAGTACTACAGAGTACTACAGAGTGCAGAGTACTATAGAGTACTACAGATTACAGAGTACTACATAGTACTACAGAGTACAGAGTACAGAGTACTTCAGAGTACAGGGTACAGAGTACTACAGAGTACATAGTACAGAGTACAGAGATACAGAGTACAGAGTACAGAGTACATAGTACTACAGAGTACAGAGTACAGAGTACTACAGAGTACATAGTACAGAGTACAGAGCACTACAGAGTACTACATAGTACAGAGCACTAAAGAGTACTACAGAGAACAGAGTATTCAGAGTACTACAGAGTACATAGTACAGAGTACAGAGTACTACAGAGTACAGAGTACAGAAAAGTACTACAGAGTATAGAGTACAGAGTACAGAGTACTACAGTGTACTACAGAGTACAGAGTACTACAGAGTAGTACAGAGTACAGAGTACTACAGAGTACTACAGAGTACAGAATACTACAGAGTACAACAGAGTGCAGAGTACTACAGAGTACAGAGTACTACAGAGTACATAGTACATAGTACTACAGAGTAAAGATACTACAGAGTACAGAGTAGTAGAGAGTACAGAGTACCTACAGAGTACTACAGAGTACAAGAGTACAGAGTACTACAGAGTACTACAGTACTACAGAGTACTACAGAGTACATAGTACAGAGTACAGAGTACTACAGAGTACATAGTACAGAGTACAGAGTACTACAGAGTACATAGTACAGAGTACAGAGTACTACAGAGTACATAGTACAGAGTACAGAGTACAGAGTACAGAGTACAGAGTACAGAGTACAATACAGAGTACATAGTACAGAGTACAGAGTACTACAGAGTACATAGTACAGAGTACAAAGAGTACAAGTACAGAGTACAGAGTACAGAGTACAGAGTACATACAGAGTACATAGTACAGAGTACAGAGTACTACAGAGTACATAGTACAGAGTACAGAGTACTACAGAGTACATAGACAGAGTACAGAGTACTACAGAGTACATTAGACAGAGTACAGAGTACTACAGAGTACATAGTACAGAGTACAGAGTACTACAGAGTACAATAGTACAGAGTACTAAGAGTACAATACAGAGTACAGAGTACAGAGTACAGAGTACTACAGAGTACTACAGAGTACAGAGTACTACAGAGTACTACAGAGTACAGAGTACTACAGAGTACTACAGAGTACAGAGTACAGTACTACAGAGTACAGAGTACAGAGTACAGAGTACAGAGTACAGAGTACTACAGAGTACTACAAGAGTACAGAGATACAGAGTACAGAGTACAGAGTACTACAGAGTACAGAGTACAGAGTACAGAGTACTACAGAGTACAGAGTACAGAGTACAGAGTACTACAGAGTACAGAGTACTACAGAGTACTACAGAGTACATAGTACAGAGTACTACAGAGTACTACAGAGTACAGAGTACAGAGTACAGAGTACTACAGTACAGAGTACAGAGTACAGAGTACAGAGTACTACAGAGTACAGAGTACAGAGTACAGAGTACAGTAAGTACTACAGTGTACTACAGAGTACAGAGTACTACTGAGTACCATAGGGTACAGAGTACAGAGTACTACAGAGTACAGAGTACAGAGTACTACAGAGTACAGAGTACAGAGTACTACAGAGTACAGAGTACATAGTACTACAGAGTACAGAGTACAGAGTACTACAGAGTACAGGGTACAGAGTAAATTACAGAGTACAGAGTACTACAGAGTACAGAGTACTACAGAGTACAGAGTACTAGTAATAAGAGTACAGAGTACAGAGTACTACAGATTACATAGTACAGAGTACTAGTACAGAGTACAGAGACATACAGAGTACTACAGAGTACATAGTACAGAGTACAGAGTACTACAGAGTACATAGTACAGAGTACAGAGTACTACAGAGTACATAGTACATAGTACAGAGTACTACAGAGTACATAGTACAGAGTACTAAGAGTACATATACAGAGTACATAGTACAGAGTACAGTGTTACAGAGTACTACAGAGTACAGATACAGTACAGAGTACTACAGAGTACATAGTACAGAGTACAGAGTACTACAGAGTACATAGTACAGAGTACAGAGTACTACAGAGTACAAAGTACAGAGTACAGAGTACTACAAAGTGCATGGTACAGAGTACAGAGTACTACAGAGTACATAGTACAGAGTACAGAGTACTACAGAGTACATAGTACAGAGTACAGAGTACTACAGAGTACATAGTACAGAGTACAGAGTTCTACAGGGTACATAGTACAGAAAACAGAATACTACAGAGTACATAGTACAGAGTACAGAGTACTAAAAGTACTACACAGTACCACAGAGTACAGAATACTACAGAGTACGGTGTACTACAGGGTACTAGAGAGTACAGAGTACTACAGAGTGCTACAGAGTACCTAGTACAAAGTGCATAGAGCAGAGTACTACAGAGTACATAGTACAGAGTACTACAGAGTACATAGTACAGAGTACAGAGTACAGTGTACTACAGAGTACAGAGTTCTACAGGGTACATAATACAGAATACATATTACTACAGAGTACATAGTACAGAGTACAGAGTACTAAAGGTACTACACAGTACTACAGAGTACAGAGTACTACAGAGTACTACCGAGTACAGAGTACTACAGAGTACTACAGAGTACAGAGTACTACAGAGTACTACAGAGTACATAGTACAGAGTACAGAGTACTACAGAGTACTACAGAGTACAGAGTACTACAGAGTACTACAGAGTACATAGTATTAAAGAGTACTGCAGAGTACAGAGTACTACAGAGTACTACAGTGTCCAGAGTACTACACAGCACTACAGAGGAAAGAGTACTACAGAGTACAACAGAGATACTTCAGAATACAGAGTACTACAGAGTACTACAGAGTGCAGAGTACTATAGAGTACTACAGATTACAGAGTACTACATAGTACTACAGAGTACAGAGTACAGAGTACTTCAGAGTACAGGGTACAGAGTACTACAGAGTACAGAGTACAGAGTACCACAGAGTACAGAGTACATAGTACTACAGATTACAGAGTACAGAGTACTACAGAGTGCATAGTACAGAGTACAGAGCATTACAGCGTACTACATAGTACAGAGCACTAAAGAGTACTACAGAGAACAGAGTATTACAGAGTACTACAGAGTACAGAGTACTACAGAGTACTACAGAGTACAGAGTACTAAAAAGTACTACAGAGTATAGAGTACTACAGAGTACTACAGTGTACTACAGAGTACAGAGTTCTACAGAGTACTACAGAGTACAGAGTACTACAGTGTACTACAGAGTACAGAATACTACAGAGTACAACAGAGTGCAGAGTACTACAGAGTACAGAGTACTACAGAGTACATAGTACATAGTACTACAGAGTAAAGATTACTACAGAGTACAGAGTAGTAGAGAGTACAGAGTCCTACAGCGTACTACAGAGTACAACAGAGTACAGAGTACTACAGAGTACTACAGACTACAGAGTACTAAAGAGTACTACAGAGTACAGTGTACTACAGAGTACATAGTACAGAGTTCAGAGTACTACAGAGTACATAGTACATGGCACAGAGTACTACAGAGTACACAGTACAGAGTACAGAGTACTATAAAGTACATAGTACAGAGTACAGAGTACTATAGCGTACATAGTACAGAGTACAGAGTACTACAGCGTACATAGTACAGAGTACAGAGTACTACAGAGTACATAGTACAAAGTACAGAGTACTACAGAGTACATAGTACAGAGTACAGTGTACTACAGAGTACATTGTACAGACTACAGAGTACTGCAGAGTACATAGTACATGGCACAGAGTACTACAGAGTACATAGTACAGAGTACAGAGTACTACAAAGTGCATTGTACAGACTACAGAGTACTACAGACTACATAGTACATAGTACAGGGTACTACAGAGTACATAGTACAGAGTACAGAGTACTACAGAGTACATAGTACAGAGTACAGTGTTCTACAGGGTACATAGTACAGAATACAGATTACTACAGAGTACATAGTACAGAGTACAGAGTACTACAGACTACATAGTACAGAGTACAGAGTACTACAGAGTATATAGTACAGAGTAAAGAGTACTAGAGAGTACATAGTACAGAGTACAGAGTACTACAGTGTACTACAGAGTACAGAGTACCATAGAGTACTACAGAGTACAGAGTACTACAGAGTACTACAGAGTACAG
>JAOTOL010001110.1:207500-252500 GCA_034440575.1 Imbricaverruca yamaguchii | reverse complement strand
GTCTATGCACTGCCACATTATAATGGACAATAGTTGCATACGCGTTTATGCACTGCCACACTATACTGGACAGTGGTTACATCTGAGCCTATACATTGCCATACTATACTGGAAAGTGGTTGCATCTGAGCGTATGCATTGCCATACTATACTGGACAGTGGTTACATCTGAACCTATCCATTGCCATACTATACTGGACAGTGGTTACATCTGAGCGTATGTATTGCCATACTATACTGGACAGTGGTTACATCTGAGCCTATGCGTTACCATATTATACTGGACAGTGAGTGCATCTCAGCCTATGCATTGCCATACGACAGCGGTCACATCTGAGCATATTCATTGTCATACTATACTGGGCAGCGACAAACCTAAGGGGGCCGTGCAGTCAAGAACCTTTCACCCGACACGCCCCCATCACACCCCGCCCAAGGAGAGTAGTATGCGTAGCACAACCGTGACAATGTTTGTGGAAGCATTTTTTTTCTCATCATTACGGAATCCGGTGTTAAACTAGACCCCATTCTTTGAAACTGAGATTCATTGTAGTGTGATGCTAATTATCTAGCCCAGAGTTGGCGCTTCAGCCAGCCAACGTTAATCGGCGCCATCTGCAGGATGTGACCGGCTTGCACGGTTACACCAGGCACGGTAATCCGCTCCGGTGTGCGCATGTCTGTATGCACACTGCGAAACGAATCTGCCGGACAAACCGACGGAAGGCCGTCGGGACATGTCTATGTACTTCTGCCCTTGCCTGCGCTAGTCTGTCCCGTGAAATGGACACAGTGCAAACATCTTCCCGTGCGCTTTAATGTGTTTTTGCACCTTGTTTTCGCCCTGACGGCCGTTGGATCGTCTTGTTCGTTCAGTTGGTTGCAGTGTGCACACAGGCGTATTTGCTACCGGGGCGGTATCCTGCTGATGACAAACACGTCGCACTCATGAATAACGCAGGCAGTGGTGTAGTATCGGCTACGGAGGGTCGGTCCACCCCGACAGTAGACCATCTCGTCACCGCGCGCTCCCCGGGCTGGATTTACGAAGCCCCCGAGATAATGCCTAAGTTGCCCTCGTGATCAGCAAGGAGCCAGCGGAAGGACGGAAAGGAACACCCTTACTACATCAGTTCAGCCGTCGTCCAACAACGACAATTCGATATATAACATGACAGAATATCCGCAACATCGAATGACATTAACGAAAGTTATGTAAATGGATTCTGGGTGGATAATAATTGGTTTCCTAAGCAGTGGTAGCAGGCAGATGCATAACGCAGCTAATTCACTACATGAATGTCATGAATGAACAACACCGGCAACACCCGCATCACATTTCGCATACTGTCGTGCAATGTTCATAACGGAGATTCCTGATGGCCACTCCCTAACTCCCACCTGATCAACAGCCCCAAGCATTATACTTCTCACCCCAACCCACCGCATCGCATTACCCAGCCACTTCCCTAACTTTTCCACCGACCTGTCTCACCTGATTAATCCCCACCGCATCACACTACCCATCCCACAACATCACACTATTCAACCACTCCCCCGACTGTCCTACCGACCTGTCTCACCTGATTAATCCCCACCACATCACACTACCCAGCCCAACGCATCACACTATTCAACTACCCCCCGACTGTCCCACCGACCTGTCTCACCTGATTAATCCCCACCACATCAAACTACCTAACCCACCAAGCCACTCCCATACCTGTTCCACCGACCTGTCTCGCATGCATAGCACCTCCAGCTGACCACCCCTCCCCTCTCCCCACTCACGGCGACTCAAACTGAGCCGGTGCGGTGGCGGCACCTGGAGTTGACCGGCGACGCCGTCAGCGCGACAATGTAGAGCTACATGGCCGCGCCGCCAGCTGTGTCGGCGGCCGCGCCGTCTGCAGCCGCCACTGGTAGTGGTGCAGCAGCGGTCAGCTCGACAATGTAGAGCTACATGGCCGCGCCGCCAGCTGTGTCGGCGGCCGCGCCGACTGCAGCCGCCACTGGTAGTGGTGCAGCAGCGGTGATGCAGGTGCGGACGCTGCGCTCCGCCTAAATACACCCGGACAGAGGAATGTGCTGCGCCTGAGCATAACCCACCAACTCACCTCACGGTAAGCCAACAGGTACTGGTGGCGTAGCCACACACTGTAGCAGGAGCAATACAGGGGGAACTGGGGAAAGGTACCCGCCCTCTTCAATGACAGGCGGCGCCTCTCCAGCCGGGAAAAACACCTGTTCAATATGGTTCCAGTGAATCCGCCTCCCCTGTGTTCAACGACGTTTTCCACCGAAGGTGCCCTATGACATTCCTGTATCCGCCCCACACTGTATACGCACTGTACAAACCAAAATTAGTGCACCTTTAATGTTATTTCAGGTGTCAAATTCCAGCACCTCAGATCTGGTTGAATTATGCAGCTTCTGGGAATTGGCAACGCGTCGCGAAATTTCAGCTGCTAAATATATGCTTGGTGCTGATAGGTAGCACCTCTCCGTTGCAATATATTTAGTACCAGGGTGCTTGAAATGAGTACCCATAGGATGCATGCGCCTCAGCAGTCGCTGGGTCCTTCACGTCAAAAACCAGCACACTTTGCGTTCGGTTCACAGCTGATGCTAGCGTATTTAGCACCCCTTTGGTACTTGAACCCAAATTGATCTCCTGGATAACAGCATGCGGGTGCTAGTAGCTTACTGTTTCAATGCGGACGGATTCATTCCATCGCTATACGTTAGCTTCAGATGTTACATATTCGATGATATTTGTATATATTAGGTTCAGAAATGCTTCTCACGAGAACCGCATCGATCAATCCACGCCACTGCAACTATTACGATTCAGTCCAGCCTCACACAAGGCCGCCAGTCTGGACTAACTCAGCCATACACTGCTGCTGTCACAGTCAAATAATTAACACCACAATCATCACTGCTCGAGGCTAGCTCAATGGCCCACGTCAAAAATCGAATGTTCCTAAACAAAGCCGTATTCGTCCCATTCGTGCCACATATGATCTAACGCGCTACAGTACCACCTACTGTTGTCCGGCACAACCACTACCTGGCGTGTCGCCTCTAGGCTATAATTCTTAACATCCGATACCAAGCTTAAGTATGACAACGAACAATACGCGCATATGGCATATACTTCTTCGGTGTATTCGTATGCAAATAGCAACGCAAAGAAGTACGTATTTCCTACTTTGCAAACAGCAAATGAGGATATGCACGTAGACACACACGCACACACACATATACACACACACACATAAACACACACGCACACACACATGCACACAAATATGCACACACGCACACACACACATATATATATATACACACGTACACACACACACACACGCTCACACACACGCACACGCATACGCACACGCACACGCACACGCACACGCACACACACACACACACACACACACACACACACACACACACACACACACACAAACACACACACGTCTATATGTTTTCACACTTGGCAATATAAACTTGCCTACTGTGCATGCCAATCATTAATTGATTCCTGGTGAATTTGGTTAAACCAGGCAGGTTGCGGTACCGGTGACAACGAAATAAGTTAGTGTCATAGTGTAGGCTGAATACGAATACGGCACCTGGACACGATCGTAAGCAGAGCGCTTAGGTGCATTGTTTTTATAGTAAACTACCAGGGTGGACCTTTGTGTGCATTTGGTCTTGTCGGTGCAGCACCAATAATTTGGAAAGCATAACAATAAGCGAATGCATTGCATGCCATGAATGGACTCAACACGAGCTTTCGTAACACAAATTAATCATCATTTCAATCATTTGAAATGATGCTGACGGGAACTTGAAGCATTTTGAGAAGGATGTAGGTACCTATGAAGATTTCCACTAAATGCATAGACAAAATATGTTTAGTGAGAATATCTTAATCTGGTAGTTGTATGGCGTGCACCAAATCCCTGCAAAGCATTCAAATGCATACAACTGACATCAGATATTCGTTGCAATGTCATAATATTGGTGGTCGCGGGTCGTGATGTGTCACCCATCGAACTCGCGGCCGCCGGGTATCACTGACGGCCGAACTACAGCAAACCCACCGCGCCGTGGCGTGTGCTTGCAGCCATGCGTGTGGTTTGCCGGCCATACCGCACGTCCGTGACACGCCATAAATCGTGACTGCAGCGGCCGGCCAGACTGAGCCCGAGCCTGGCCCCCGCCCGGCCCCTGCCCGGCCCCCGCCCGGCCCCCGCCCGGCCCCCGCCCGGCCCCCGCCCGGCCCCCGCCCGGCCCCCGCCCGGCCCCCGCCGGCGCCGAGAGCGACGCGGATTTTCCGAGACTGGGAAGCCCCCGCAAAACCCGGCTGCCAGGGTGCGCAAAAAGGAGCGACGCAGTGGTAGTGTTCTGAACCACAAGACAGCGACTTCAGTACACCACATTGAAGGCGAGGAATGGAGAGATGAGCGCAGAAATGGTAAGGGCGTATTCGGAAAATACTAACCTTGTTTCGTGTTGGGCTATATGAATAATGGCGAAGCAGGGCGAGGACCGCGAGGATCTTACGTCCACAAGGGAAAATGGGAGCGTAGTTTATGTTATCAAAGGAAAATGAGCCCCGAGTGGATTTTACGTTCACAACGGGACATGAAAACCTAGTGGACTTTGCGTTCACAAGGAAAAATGAGGACGGAGTGGATTTTGCGCTGACAAATGGAGAACGAAGATCGAGTGGATTTTCAATTAACAAAGAGTAAACGAGGACCGAGTGGAACAAAGAAACCCTTATCAACTTGAGCGATCCAACTCAGTTTCGCCCGGCCCACTCGAGCTGTCATTGTTTTGGAACTAAAATATCTTCCCTCTTGTCGAAGTAAACTATTGCAACCTCCACCCGAAGAAATCCTAATCTTAAAATTATTTAACCATACCATTCAAAATAATATATTACTTTATTCTCCATCAGCGGCCATAAGACCAACAGATTACCTCTCAGGCACCCATGTTCTGCGTTCAAAGAATGGATTTGTTGTGGCGCTTGCCATTCTCGAACAATTGTGGTTCAGATGGCAACAGCACCATGCGAGCGCAACCGATATTGACTACGACCGCACCACTTCCGCCTCATGCTGTTGAATACCTGATGCTCGAACCTGTAACTGCAACACTGAAGCCCCATATATAAACCGATCCTTGCTCTCGCCCACCTACTTCTCACAATGGTGCCGTTTAATGGCATAGAAGAACTTGTAGCCAGCCGTGAAATAAGCCTTACTCGTCTTGCGCCAAACAAGGTGGCTTAATGCTTTTTGGGGACTGTCAAATACGGGGTGGTGCTGCCTCTTCACATGCCAGGTGTCGACACCCATTTATTTATCTATTTATTTCACATTACATGCCCTCCACGTGCAGTGGCTATTATGGACAGTCTGGGTCTGATAAGGTCACTGTCGCGTCCTGATCCGGCGAGTCCGGCCGATAGTCCTGGAGGGAGGTCGCACTGGCAGCCCGAAGCAATCCAGCCCGAATATCCGGCAGATCAGACCGAGCAGGCACCACATGATTTGTCGATGCGACAGGATTTCATCCGTTTCTTTCACCGCAGGGTTATATATCCGAAGACAAAGTCTGGAAGATTGTCTGGTGACACGTTCACCACGCTCACATCTTCACGAAGTCACCGGCCAACGCGGATGCATCTGCGACGATCCAAAGCAAATTATAATATGGCTACGATCCAAAGCAAATATGACCAATTCCAAGACAAATCGACAAGTGAAGGGCCAACATAAACCCATGACATACATCCGGATGGAAATAATCTTGCGTGGTTATCTGCGACGCCGAATCCAGCTGTGCTATGTTTAGAAAGTTCAGGTCAACGGTCAAGAAGTTGTAGCCTCGAGACGTTTTGAGATGTCACCTAACAAGGATATTTTGTGGTATTTAACTCAGTGAAGAACAATCTGAATTGTGCTAAAGTATACATGCTACATGCAATAAATCATGATGAATCCAACGACATCTAGCTTCGTGCAACTAATGTTACTCCTCGTTGCGCTCCACGTCCCTAAATACATTAGTGATACAAAATTGTCCCGAGGCTATAACTCCTTAACCGTGCTTCGATCCTCCTCAAAATTCCATGGCTGGATTATTGGGACAAACTAACCCTACAGAAGTATTTTCATCGAAATATGAAGTGTAGGGTGTTCTTTCGGCCCTTTCATTTGTCGATTTATCGTGGCCAACTATCACAATTCGGAATCATTTCTGCCATTTCTGTTAAACCCTTAATCTTGCAACGAATTAATGCAATTATGCAACACAACACTCATGACGAAATGGCTAACATTTTCATCCCATCACGTGACTCGAACGTCAAGTGCCTTGTATTTCAATAATATACCTTTCTAAGCACATATCAACCCGAAAATATGTCTCTCCGGTCAGATCCTCACATCCCGTCTCGGGTGGGGGGAGGCGGATAGTAACCCTCCTTTAAAATCCAAACTAAGCGTCGCACGAAAACGAAAAAGGTGTCACCGGAAAGCACTCGACGAGTAGGGCCCGAGTTCACCCCCAAAAAACTTCCCCCCAAGACTGACGTCACTAGGGGACTATATTTGCACGACTTTTCACGGCTTACATTATGTTTTTGGCTCTGGGGAGTTCATTTCGGGGTATATTTGAAGGGAAAAAATATTTTGAATCAGAACAGGACAGCGAAACCAACCAGGGCCATAACATTTTTTGGTCCAACAAAAATATATATTTTTAATTTCTAAATTTTGAGTTTTCAAGCTTTCTTTAATTTTCCCTTTCTAATGGGTCTAATTTCTTTCTAATTTTAATTCTAGGCAGGCCGATGAACATTGTTGGAAGTCAACTTCCAGTAATAAAAAGCGCTTACCTTAGCCAGAATCTTCGATTTGAATTATAATAGGCAAAGATGCAAAATTTATAAGTAGTCTAAAACGGGAAAAAAAATATAAAAATTCCTCTCGTACGTTTCTTTTGCATCCCTAAAGATAGGCAAACGCTGAAAGTTTCATTCAAATGTCTGTATCCTTTAAAGCGTGACGGCTGGTTGAACATTTTTGGAGGTGACCTCACTTGACCTAGATTAACTCGTTGACCCTAGACGACCTGACTTCAAAAGTTTGACATTACATGCCAATTTGATGTGGAAAAGGTATGCCAGATAACGGCGCGCTGACGAGCGCCGTTCGTTCACTATTCGCGACAAACATGAGGAGGGGGCGGTTGAAGACCCCCGGTATGGCGCGGGTTAAAACAGGCCACGATAAGGTAACGCAAAAAGAACCCTACATGCGTAATTTAGAACGGATATGCAGTCTTGCGGCAAGGCCCTATTTTTAGAATTTTGTTCGAAAGATAAAAATAGAACTTCATTTCTGCTTTCCTTCAAATCGCATTGTGACTGTCATGAGTGTTAAAGTTGAGTCACGTGACAATAGGCCACGATGGCACGATTTCAAATAGCCCAAAAGAAGGAACATTCCAAAACAGCCAAAAGACACAGTGGAATATTCCGAGTGCATTAATAGCAAAATAACATTCCTGGTAGTAATGCATTTTGGGGGGGGGGGGGCACGTAGCAGCTGCGACTTTTGGAGTGGCGGCGCGACATTTTGGGCCCCCAGTTATATTTTTTTTGTGGCTGCGATACGACTTTTGTGGGTTCAAATACGTTTTCTTGGGCCACATCTTCATTTGTTTGGATCTCTAGCGTGAGTTTTACCGGCCTCGACACTTTTTGAGGTCGAACACGTGGTGTGGGCTTTTGCCGTGATTGATGGGGCCCAGAGTGATTTTCATGTCCGAATTTTTGTCTGTACCCTGGCTTCATTTGTTTTATTTTGATGGAACTTTTGGGGCCCCGGTGCGACCTGTCGAAGCTACTAACGTGATTTTCAGAATCCGGGCACGACTTTTTGGGACCCACAGGCTCAGCGTGATTTTGAAAGGCCCGGCACGATCTTTTGGCCCCTATCGTGGTTTTCAAGGGCCCGTCACGACGTTTTCAGCTCCCAGCGTGATTTTAAGTGGCCCAGACTCGAACGTTTCAGGCCCCAACGTAATATTCCTGGGTCCGGCTGGGCCTTTTAGGACCCCAGTATGATTCTCAACGACCCCAGCACGACTTTTTTCGTCCCCGGTGTGATTTTCACTGGAACACAGGCGCGAACTTTTAAGACCCCCAGCGCTATTTTCGTGGGTGCCGTCCAAGCTTTTGAGGACCAGTGTGATTTTATGGGACTCGGCGCGATATTTTGAGGCCACCAGAAGTATTTTAAGGGGCCCGACCCAACTTTTCGGAGCCCCCAATGTAGTTTTACGGGTCCGGAACGACTACTTGGGGCCCGAATGTGATACACCATAACGGATATTTTTGGTGTTTAGAAGATTGCAGTCAAGAACATGAAAACCGTCTAATGTAAAAAAAAAGTTCGTGTGCCCATATTCTGATCCTCCGGGCTTCATGTGGTGCTGAGTGTGGGTGCCCGTGCAGATTGCAATTTGCAGGTGACCGCGCATTAATATCAAAGCCGCCATTAAAGGATAAGACATGTTCATCAAACCATCCCAGCTCCTTGGTAACGTCATCGGCATTCACCTGCATGCATATTCACGGGCAAAGTTTGCCCTTCCCTTTCACCTTTTAAGTTTCGTTTTACACCACATTGAGAACTGCAGTTAACGGCAGCATGCAGTTCTACACATAAGGTTCGCAAAAACATAGTAATAATTATATATCTCTTACTGGTTACCTTCCAGACCGAGGAGAAGCAAGCAACATTTGGGCGCCGCCGGCCAGCGGTCTGCCGCGCCCGAGTATGTACTTCGCCACACCTGGCTACAGGAACTGACCAATCCAGCTTCGAGTAGAGCAGAATAATGATAACCTGGAAGCCAGTAGATTGTGACGAGACTGGAGATTGACCGACCCATGACGGCGAAGCGAATAATGCATCCGATCAATATGGTGCAAGCGGCTGTTGAATCGCATCGAACATGAATCGTGTTCAGACCAACTCTAACAATCGTGTACTGATCAAGTGGACAGTGTGACCGGCAACATCACCAGCGCGGCCTTTGGCCAATCGGAAATCGAAATATGATGTCATTCTTGATAATATACATAGCGATCAAAGAAAATCTGTGCCTCTTTTGATACGCCCAAACACGGGTGTTGGTTTCTGATTTTTTTTCGTGAGTGGGGGAGTATTCATATAAAATATATATATATATATATATATATATATATATATATTGATATATATATATATATATATATATATATATATATATATATATATATATATATATATATATATATATATATATATATATATATATATATATATATATATATATATATATATATATATATATATATCCCTGCACTCAGCCAAACAAAAATCAGAAACCAACACCCGTGTTTGTGCGGATCAAAAGAGGCGCAGGTTCTAGGCGAGCGTTGGGTATATTATCAAGGATGACATCACATTTCGATGGCAATGGGCAAAAGGCAATGGGCGACCCCAAATGTATTTTTGGGCATACTTCATAGGGCCACATGCTAAAAGTTTAAATCATTGGGGGGCAAAGCCAACATTGGGGGGGAATTTTCCCACCCAAAAGGATGAAAAACAACCCCCCTGCCTAAAGGTGTGCTGACTGCAGCCCTTTGAAATAGGTCCGAAACTGTGGATGTGATTTTGCATAATTGCTTCGATTCACATAATTTTGAATATGGACAAGGATAACCATTCGTTCGCATATCCGACAGAACGGGGGAAAAATAGTGGAGGGGACAGGGGAGCATGGCTCCAAGTATTCGCAATATTAACCATTCGCCATATGGAACAAAATGGCACGGTCTCCCCGACACTTCGCGGAGCGTTGGAAACGGGATGGGGCAAAGTTCGCAGCGGACCCCCCCCCCCGATGCTTTACCGAACGATTGATCCAATGGGCATAGAAGGAATCTACTTCAAAATTGCTCCGTCCCCCATCACATGTTGAGACAGTTCACGGGCCACTGACGCGGTGTACCCATGTCCTGCTGCCGGCCGCCGCCGCCAGGGAAAGCTCGCCGCCGACCGGCGGGTAGAGCGGCCACGTGGCAAAACCAGACCGCTCGGCCCTCTCTCTTCCGTCCCCGCCGACAGCCAACCGCCGCTCGCGCCGCCGCCGAGGCTGCGCACGTGTATTGTGTTGCATCGTCCGTCGGCGGCCCGCTAACGTGCGTGACGTGCGTGGCGTGCGTGCACGAGTGGTGAACGTGAGGCAGCATCGCTGACGGCCTGCCGATCCCGACCCGGCCCTGCACAACCATGGAGGCAGGCACAGCCGGACTACGCCGGCGCGCCCGGGTTAGTATTGATCATCTCCGACAGGTGGCAGCTCTGCGATGCCAGTCTGCTGTTGTGGCCGTGAGGTATGCACGCGACTTCCGGGTGGCTCGGTGCTGTGCAAAACCGAGTCTGGTCACCGAATTTGTTCGCAATGTTGCGAAGAAGTCTCGCTGGAACCTCTACGGCACCCCCTGACTCCAGAACGCCAGTTTCGGATGGGGGCCGGGCCTGGACCCCTTGGCTGCGGCTTTGGGGTGCAGAATGAGAAGTAGGCACCTGTGATTCAAAGTTGTCAGTATGTGTGGAAGCAATGCACAATGTTTGTGTGCCAGGCGTTCTCTATGTCAAAGATTGGTAAGCGAGAGCTCATACATTGGGATAAGCTCGCTTCGCATAGGTTTGGTGCTAGATGCTTGCTTGAAGGTAGATACAGTGAAGCAGCCAAGGGGCGGCGAAAGAGGCAGCCTCCCCTTTGGAGGATCGGATGGACCCTCCAGGCGATCGCCTTCAGAGGCCCACAAGGGACCTTCAACCAACAAAAGGGCCCATGGCTGATGGAAAGGGTACTGGGCCAATGAAGAGGGCCCTGAATTAACGAAGATTACCCTCGGAATGTTGGTGACTTTTGGCTGAGGGAGCGTGGTGGGCTTCTAGATCGATGGAGGGGGTCTCGGATCGTTGGAAGAGTCCCCGTGCTGATGGACAGGGGTCCAAGCGAACATGAAGGGCCCCCAACCTGATGGACAGGGCCTAAACGGTTGAAAATGGGTCTCCGGCTTTCCGGAAAAGACCCTAGGTAGACAAAGAGGGTCCCTGAAATGACGAAGTGGACCCTATAGCTGTCGAAGAGGCCGTCGGGCCGTCAGATAGAACCATTGTGCCGACGGGAGGGGGGTTGAAGCCGTACAAGCTCCCCTGGCCTGGTGTAGAGGGCCTCGGTTGTTGAAAGAGGGCCTCCGGCCTGCCAGAAGAGGCCCTGGATCGCTAAGGACGAACCCTGCGCCGACGGAGAGGACCCCTAGCCGCGGGAATACCTCAGGCCATCGAAGAGGGGACAGAAAGACCCCTGAGCATATGGAGGCCAAAATCGCAACCCTTGCATGATAGATCAGGTCAAAGCTTATGAAAGAGGGGAATCCGGCCGGACGAAAGTGCCTGAGCTGTGCAAGAGGGTCCCTGAGCCAAGGGAGGGAGGGGCCCGAGCTGGATGCGCAAGGCCACTAGGTCAGCATGGGCTCACGCTGATAGAGGCCCCCGAGCTAGTGGACGAGTGGTATAGTGGTACGTTGGTTGCCTCACAATCGAAATATTGCGGGTTTGAGTCTCACCTATCGCTACTCTTCGCCCGCGACCAATCGGCGTGAGAGATTGGCGACGCTACATGACTCAACGGTCGATGTGTCGTAAAACCAATTACCAACCCCTGAGCTACCTGGACAATCCGGACCGTTTAAAGTTTGCGGTGTTACGCAAGGGGATCCTAAATACATGGAGGTACCCAATGCTGTTCAAAGCAATGGCTTTGCTAAGGGGTGAAGAACACTAACACCCTGGTTGTTCCGATGGGGCCCTGACTGAATGAAAAGGGCGCCTGAGGGCCAGAGCAGGATGGGAGACTCTTTCGGTTTGAAAGGGCCCCTGATGGATGAGCAGGACTCCTAAGAGCTGAAGAGGGATATTGAGGGCCCATCTCAGATATAAAATTCCCCCGTAATGAAAGTTGGACAGGACTATTCATGACTGTAATGGACCTCAAAGAGAAGGAGAGAGGGACCTGATCGATGAAGAGGATCTCGTGAGTCAGTCAGGACTGTACTGGGATTTTTCTGGGGGTGAGAGCGGCCTCAAATGGACGAACAAGGTCCCATGAGAGATTAAACAGTCATGTTGGCTGATGACTGATATGAAGGATTTTTTGTAGGTTTTTCTTTTGGAGCACGATTTTGGTCATGTTGACAGCCTCTTTCCTGGACATTTGGTCGTTGTCACCCGGCATGGCCAACATGACGTTTTCGGGGTGCGCCAAGTACATGTCTCTCGTCCTGGGCTTTTCAGTGGTATCCATCTCGATGCCATGCAAATGCTCTTTTTGTTGTGCCATCTGGTCGAACAGGTGGCCGACCGGAACCATGCACCACATACCACTTCTATTTTGTTGCCATCTCCGTTGGCACATGCACACAACATATTTCACAAGGCCGCGTAGTGACGCAGATGGGTCAGATACAGATAAATAATAGCGTAAATACGGATCTGGGCCATCTCGCCATGCATTGTTTTATGCACACGATCTGGCATCCCATCAGTGATACCGTTGGTCGAGGACTTAGCGCATTGGTACAGAATTCTCACATCAGTGCTTAGGCCCTGACCCACACATGATGGCAGCTCCGGAAAATCCCCACACGTTACTGCAGCAAACGCAACGGCATCTAGCTTGTGAAGATTTCCTGCAATACATTGTCAGATTGGTCCGGATAACGGCCCGGTTGCTTTTCCGTCCAGCAGACCAAACAGAGCTCGATAGGGCTGATAGGGTTGGCGCCAGGTGGCACAAGCAAACAATTCAACCTAAAGCTCGCCCCATCAGTTGTTCAAAATGTGTCATCCATCCGCCTTTCACCAAACGGCCTGGTTAGTTCCATCACCACCAATGAAGGCAATGTTTTGCGCACCTGTCATACGATCATACAGAATATCTTTGAGCTTTTGCGGGACAATGTATCCGGTGTACTTTCCGTCACACGCAAAATGACCTGCATGCACATCCCTGGGATGCATATGTACCGAAATATGGTACACATTCATTGTTTTTCTTCATACGACATGCGACCCGATATCACGATGCTTTCCTTTCTCGTCTGGTCGTCACGCCACCATAAAATATATCGGTACAGTCCTTCGCCAAATCATATGATTCATCTATTCTACACCTTCTGCTCACATCAATATATTTTTGCCTTTCGATTTCGTTATCATGTTCACATCCATACTTTCTTCTCCCAAAGCGACAGAAACGATATAAATATTATACACGCCTTGCTTGCACCAGCATCGGTAGCATCCAGCGTCCCCGCAACAACATTCAGATTTAGTGGTTTGCTTCTTTTAGGTAAGTGCCACCAACTCATAGCATACTTATCATCTGATTAATTGGGGGATTATTCTGGTATATTTAGTCTGTTGACCGGGGTTTAACTCGGAAGCGCGTACCATTGACTGTACTGCCATGATTCTCCATTTCAGGGGCGTTGCTAGATCAACACCACCCATAAACTGCAGCTTTGGCACTCTTCGGTCCTCCAGAAATGTGCCTACTTCATCGACATGTTCACTGAACATATCCACGACGTGCATTTTGGCTTGTGGGTCCGCAAATATTTATCGATCCTAATACTTAGAATGTACTAGATTCTGTGTATATCTCGCTGTGCAAAATATTTAGGAGTAGATGAAAGCTGACCAGTTATTCTGCTAATATCTGCAAATTTGCAATTCACATCTTACACTTAGACACAAATGACAACCAGTTCGCACCCATCTGCTCGAAAAGAATTGTGAGCATATCTAGATCCGATAATTAATATAGTTGTCAATATTACCTGGTCGCCACGATATCGCCAAATGCGAAGTATGGAGCATGTTATCTGACACTAGCGCTATCTATGATAAATGCCGGACCTATGTGAGCGCTTCATTTAGAAGTTAATTTTCGGAATCATTGGATTAAGGAAAGGCAGATAAGATATTCTGGTTTCAAGTGAATCTCTATTGGCCAAACTTTAATACAAGTCACTAGTTTAAGCTATATTATGTTTCCATTGGCAACCACAGCTCAAAATATGTCAAGAATCCAGAATGTAAAAACTTCAATCCATCCTTGCGGGCAGATACAAATCGAAGCAGTTTAAACGAGGTTGATATTCGGAATCAGTATCAAGCACTACATCAGGACAATTTGGAGTCAGCAAAACATTTCGAAATAAAATCCACCAGATGCTGTCAAAAAACGCGTATGGCCCCGAAAAAAAATGCCATAACAGAGCTGCAAAAAAAAAGTATCGCAACAAGAAACAAAAATATGGCACGGAAGGCCGAACAAATCAGACCGGAACTTGGAATTTAAAAGCAACCTTTAGAAGAAGTCGTCAAAAATTGCGTTGAGCCAAACGACTGGCGTGGTGTCCCCAGGAGTCACACACCTGGACCCGATAAATCGCGCTGGGACTCCCATAAATGATACCGTACCTCCCAAAAAAATGCTGGGGTCTCACAAATGTGCGTCAGGATCCGGAACTAAACACACCAGGACCCTAAGTGCACAACAATAAGCAGAAAATGCACCGGGCCCTCCAAAGCGCACCGAATCCTGCAAAAAGTGGTGGTGCCTTAAAGCATGCATTGCACCCAAAAAATTACACACTGGGGGCTCTAAATGAGCACAGGTTAGGCCCTCAAAGCACAACGGGGCCATGAGATCGCATGGGGCATCAAAAACCTACTGGGCCCTCAAAAAGCGGCATTGTTCTTAGAAAAGGAATGCAAAACCCGGGCACAAAATAAACCGATCGGGGGGTCTTCGAAAAGGCGCCGGTACATCAAAAATACCGCCGGTGTGCAAAACAGCAACACAACTATAAACTAGAACCGAGGTCTCAAAAATGCACCGAGCCCAAGGTAAAATTATGTGTAGCCATAAACATCTCTGTATTCAACGAAAAATGCGGCGTGTTAAAAAAAGCCTAGCTAGGGCCTCGATTTGGTAGCCAATCTGGGAGCGTATCTAACCAAAGAGGTCATTTGCATCATAGCTCAGGGGCTATCCTGACTTCCTAACCACTAGAAAATGTGGGAAGAATAGAGCTAATCATTGAATTGAATTAATCGAATTTCCCAGTGAACCCCTTTACGAAGCATTCCGCACGTCAAATATTGCACAAAACAGTCATTTGTCAGCACGTAAAAGCGTAAGAAGCCTCGCAGTAACCGGAGAATCGCACGAAGTGTGGCGAATGCGTCGAATGCATAAGACGCAACACGTACACGATAACGAACGTTGGCGTTTTGGCGGCTGGCATTATTAACAGGAATGTCTGAAATTGGATTTTTTACAACTTTGATTGATTTGTACACTTGCAATTTCAGCAGTGTGAGGTGACTTATCAAGGGATATCAAGATAAAAACAATCGAAGATGAGGGGAGTTAGTGTTGGAATTCGTTGACACAGAGACGATTGTGGTGAATTGGGCCCCTTTTGGACGATTCCGTTGGCCATTAATTATCTTTCTTAAAAAATGATCCCTTTGGAAAAGTTGCTGAAAGCCGATAACTGTTTCAAATGGGGTTAGGTGGCCCCCTCCAAAACCGCTTGTACCTCTTCGAGCAGATCCTAAGTACGTCAGTGCTCATTTAGCACTGATGGCATTGTGGACCAGGGTGACCTTTGTTATACTTAAAAAAGATAATGATTTGCTAACTTCCATTATTCTCATAGTTTTTTTATTCTGATTCAGAACATCAACTTCTTTTCAACTCTTTCGATTGTATTTGCCCGCAGGGTTCTATTGCGATTTTTCGCATTCCAATTTTTGACATATTGTGAGCTGTGATGACCAATACAAAGTGGCCGAAATCCGAGGAGTTTCTGAAAGGCGTGGGGGGCGGTTAGTATGTAAGGTGCCCTCCTCAGATGTTCGCCCCTGGGCCAAATCCTAGCTATGCCACTGGGCAAACAGATAAATGGTTATATGTTACTTATAAGACACGGTTCGTAATGTAAAAAGTAATACGAAGTACGATTTGATTGATCCATCAACGATTGATTTCTTGTACCGCTTGGCTAATTCTGGAAACACTTCGTGACGGATGGAGTATTCATCGCCCTTAACATCTGCCACGCTCCGGGTCGCAAGGAATAGCATCGCTATGTCCTCGGATTCGGTAGACACACATTACTGATGAATGTAATAAATTTGATCTGTTTGATCCGACCCCGATGGCGGAACGCGAGTGGCGCATGGTAGCTTGGTAACTGCGATGACCTTCGGGATATCAGGTCTCGGAACCTTAACCACTGATTATAAGACTGGATAAACCTCTGAGTGCTCTGTCTAGGGTGGTATATATACGTATATATATATATATATATATATATATATATATATATATATATATATATATATATATATATATATATATATATATATATATATATATATATATATATATGGAGTACATTGTGGCGGAAACGACAAAAGCACCGCACCGTTGCTAGGCTGAGAGAACATGGTAATAATAACGGGCTACAAGATGACAAGTTAGCAAGTGGACGACAACTTAGAAATTTTTGGGTGAAGCACAGGCATGACAACTTTACGCTCGCTCCATAAATGTGCCACATCCTCACCATTCCGCAGCCGCATGTTGAAAGGACTTGCGCTTCTTCTTGCCCCGAAATATGTCAGTACCAACTTGTGTGGTAGCCACGGCAACCGACTTTAAACTTTTGTAGACTGTTGTATCAACCATCCCGCGTATCAGACCCATATGATCCAACCCGGTCCGCTTTGGAAGCAGTGCGTTGTCAGTGACGAAGTTGACGCTGGTCTCTGGGTGGCAGGCGCAAGCCTATATGACTTCACGAGAGGAGCTGACCATGGAGCACGACTCCATCACGTTCAGCAAAGGTTCGGGCTGTTTCGTGACGCGTTGCTGCGCCGTGCTGCTGTTGCTGCTGTTCGCCGCCGCGCTGATCGCCACTGCCGTGCTGGCCCACGTCTACAGCTCGCGCCGCCAGTGCCTCGCCGTCGACGACGACGGCGCCGACGACATCGGCGTCGACACGGTGCGCGACGCCAAGGCGGCGAAGGCGCGCGACGTGCGGCTGCCGCTTCACCTCATGCCCGAGGCGTATCGCGTGCGGTTGCTGCCCTTCCTGGAGGAGGGCAACTTCACCTTCAGCGGCGAGGTGACCATGACTCTGCGCGCGCAGGCAGCCGCCACCAACGTCACCGTGCACGTGAAGGACATGGCGGTGCGGCACTCGTCGGTGGCCGTGCGAGACGTGACGGAGAGCCGCGCGCTCTCCGTCACCGGTCACAAGCACGACGACGAGCGCGAGTTTTACGTGGTCTCGCTGGCCGAACCACTGGCGGTGGGACACCGGTACGAGGTGTTCATCGCGTTCGTCGGCAACCTCAACGACAAGCTGGTCGGCTTCTACCGCAGCAGCTACAAGGCACCAGACGGACGTAAACGGTCGGTACCCAAGTCGCTACGTCACTGAAAATAACATCCTGTAATCCGGATTGGCATTACAAAATTCCCATTCCAACATGCTGTGCCGAGATGTCAAATAATATAAGTGTGTTGCAGCCCCACCGTCTGGCTTCACTGGATGATTTGCCTCACAAGCCATGGGAAGGAGTGTAGTGTGCCATGTGAAGAAGTCTAGTGGTCTGGCATATTATTGACCTGACAATAACAAGTTTCTGCTTCATGGTGAATAATGAAGCGATGGTGTACCCTCAATATTCTGATGTTTTGCCTTGAAACTCCAAGAAACGGTTCCCTTGGAATTACTTGTGCAACGATAGTACAATTGTACTGAGTGTTAGAGTAGCATCTCCCACTGTCGTGCTAACCTTTGGTGTGAAGTCCAGGAACCTGCTGACGTGTCAGACCACGACCGAACTGCTCGTGTTCCAGCTGGCTAGCGGTGACGCAGTTCCAGCCGACGGATGCCCGCAGGGCTTTTCCGTGCCTCGATGAGCCGGCCCTGAAGGCGACCTTTGAAATCACCCTGGGCCGTGCCGAGGGAATGACCTCTGTGTCGAACATGCCTGTCAGAGTGACCGAGCCAAAGTAAGACCGATGCGTCGGGAGACGGTCCACGGCAGCGTTCATGTGGAGCTCCACCAACACTACATGTGTGTGTGGATACGTGCTGGCGATTTCAGCTGACTTCCAAAAGGGGAGGGGAAGCAAGAGCGCACACCCAGTCAGTTTTTGGCAAACTTTAGCAAATTCCGAAATCTGTCCTGTATATTGTGAACAAACAATCGTTGAGAAGAGGAAATGTTAGTGCTGGGGTTGTTGCGTGGTCGCATCCGTAGAAAATATTTTTATTTCGGTTCGGAGCACATCAGACATGTCCGCCATATTCAGTGAAGATACGCATCCTGCCCTCAAGGGAAGGAGTAAATGACTGTGTGACCTCTTATCATGGCAGGGAGGATGTGGCTGGCCTGGCCTCATTGACTCCCCCTGGATCCGCTGGTGTATGAACAGTGAACCCACTAAACAAATAATGATGTAAACGTTAAGCATAAGTATTACCGGTTCGAAGGTGGCGGCAAGCATGGTCACGTGCTCGTTTCATCCATGCCATTTTCTTGCTCTGATTGGTATTATAGCACCCGGCGGACTCCAGGCAGGTTCGAGTCGTCCGCACAGCATCCAATTGTGAGCTTGTCGGCCCGCTCTGACGTCACTGGGCCGACGATCCTAAAACAGGCCCCCGCCAATGTTTATTGGCAGCCGGTGTCATCACCCAAGCACTGATTTGGGTTCAGCCGGTTATCACGGCAGCAAGAAATATTACTTTTCCGTATATATTCCTGACTAGCAAGCATACATACATTATACGTCATGGGAAAGCTTGTTTTATTGCTTTTGGATGATCGTGGTAAGCTTCATATGAACGTGGAAGTTATTGACATAGGGGTATGAACGTTTTACAAATTGGATGGTCTACAGCAGGGGCGCACCCATAACTTTCGCGAAGTACCTTGATCGAGCACTTTTGGATAGAGAACCCGATAATTTGAATAGTGAACACACAACTTTTAACAGGGCAGGCCTAAGAGGGATGAGAAGGCCCCCTTGGCCGCCTATAGCTAACAGCAACGTGTGGTGCTGAAAAAGAACTATCATCGCAGCATAAGTACTTTCAATTCACACTTCTCGCTGAACATGGAACTCTTCACGACTGGTGGACTCAATAGTATGCTTGTTTTCCTGGTTCAAGGAAAATCACTGGTACCTAGCTATTACTGTTCAAATATAATTTGTTCAACTTTCGCTATGTGCCTGTGTGTGGGGAGTGCTAGCTCATTACAGCCTCAATAATGGATATTTAGCGTCTGCTAGCTTCCATGAAATATTACTTTACGTCACTAAGATGTCTCTTGTAAATATTCACCGATGTTGGTGAGGAGAAAGAATCGGCAAGAACGTAGCTTACTTGCTGTCCTATGGACAAAGAAGCATCGTGATTGATACTGGAAAGGACGAGAAACAGAAAAGACGGGTGATCGCTGGTTGAAAATCATTTGATTCGGTGTGTGACAGACTAAGATTGGCAGGCTGACAGACTGGGGCAAATAGAAACGCAATGAATAACAAATACATTGCATGGTATTTGACCTTAGGGCCTAACTCCAACACATATATGATCAGTCACCTCAATATTCTTTGTAGTACACATTGTGCATCCTAGAATACCCGCCACTTGAAACGAAATGCTACAACTACATCATTTGACACCCGGCTGAAAACGGAATGTAAGCGCTTTTTTGGGACCAACATTTCAGCACAAAATAAATGACATGTGACAGCACACGGCAACTCGTAAAGCCTTCAAAATGTTCAGACTTAAGGGCCTCAAGAACCCATCCTGAATCCAATTCAATGATCATTTCTCTTCTTCGCACGTTTTCTGGTGGTTAAGAAATCCGGATAATCGCTGAGCTTTAACGCACCTCATCTTTTTGGCCAAGTGCTGTTCCAGGTTGGCAACAGAACTGAGGCTCTAGTTTTGAGTACTTTCTTGGACCTTTCCGTCTTTTTTTTTGTCTATGGATGTGCTTTAGTCTCCAGTCAATTTTTATTAGGGGCCCGACGGGTTTTTGTGACCCCGGCTCTATTTTTAATAGTTTTGTTGCGTTAGTGTGCACCGACGATATCCTTTATAGGTGTTGTTATTCCAGACCCGGAAGTGTTTGTTTTTGTAAGGCCCCAGCCTGTTTTTGAGACCCCATGCGGTTTCAAGGACCGGTGTACTTTGAGGGTCCCGTTGCGTTTTGATCTTAGCTCTGGGTGTGCTTGTTTAGAGCTGCAACTCATGTTTTAGGGCCCTGCCGCTTTTTTCCAGACTCGGTACGTTTTGGAAGGCCCGATGTATTTTCGTCCTCCAGTTGTGCTCTTATGGTCCCACTGTGTTCAATTGAGGTTTCTCGCTCACATTTATGGGACCACAGCACGATATGGGGACTCCGGTGCTCCATTTTTCTCAGTGCTCCAGCGTGCTTCCATTACCGGGGCCCGACGCATTTTTGAGGTATTTGACGCAATTGGTGTGGCCGCAGGGTAACATTCCGGATATGAATTGATTTTGAGGGAGCTAGTTGCGACTTGTGAAGCTCCGGCGCATCTTTTCGGGTCGCTAGTGATTTCAAAGGGCAGCGGAGTGGCGTTTTTGGGTCTAAGTGCGATTCTTTGACCCTGTATTCATTTGTTTGGATATCTATCGCGAGTTTTAGTGGCCTCGATACGCATTTTGGGTCCAGCACGTTTTGGTTTCTTTTGGAACAATTACTGGGCACTTGCCCCCTCAAAAGTATGCAAACCAACACCCCTGGGTGCGTATGTGATCAGGGTAGGTGATTGGCTATAAAAACCAATGGAATGTGCATATTTCCGAACAGTCAAATGACTTGACCCGCGCTAAGGTGAGAGCGATGCCAGTTTTAAGCTCGGCTCCACGCCTCTTCAGAGACTATTCTCAGCGAGTTCATGTCGCCAGGAGTCCGTAAGCTTTGCTTTGACAAGGCAGGACTTCAGCTAAAATACTTCGGTGGCAATCAAAAACTTTCTGGACTGCCAGCACAAACTACACAATGAAGCCATTTGGTGCGTCAAGCCTTGATTTAGTTTCCGCAACAATTAGGTTAGGTTAAGTTAGACCGAGACTTGGCCGTTCGTTGGAAACCAACCCGAAAAGAACAAAAGTATAGATCCTCGCGAAGCACTTGATGATAATTTTGTCTGTCGAGGTGAAATTGAACTCCAACAACAAATCGCGGGAAAAGCGCCTCGATAGTTCGAAAATAGAAAGCACCATATTCAGTAGATTTATCTGGATAGTCCGAAACCAGAATATAACTAAACAGTATTTTGGAATAAAAATGAATTTCTGGCCTATGACGTCACTTGGCATCGGTTTTGTTTATTTTGAACCAAATATTCTATATTTGCGGACTTCGGAGTGCCTGTTTGCTCTGAGTGTCTTGATTGACACCAAGTGTCTGTCCAGTGCCGTCACAGGGGAGGACACTTCTCGTCACCCGAATATTTTACCTTTTAATTTAGGCCCTGACGCCAGCTCTTTGTTTTTGTGTTCTTTGTTGTTGTTTTTTACAGTGTGCTGTAACGAAGTTAACCTCTGACACTCATTACTAAGAAGACATACCGTATAATTATAGCTACACCTATATGATCTGACTTGTCGGGTTCTATTTGGACCCTCGGCTCCGACCGGAAGTTGCGGCCGTCAGCCGGCGCCAGCCGACGCAGGCGTCGGCAGTTGATAGTGCACGAATCGTCACACCAACCGACTGCCGCCGTTTTGTTTTGCTTGGGTTGTTTACTAGATCGGACCGGAACGTGTTGTGCCCATGTACATGGCACTGTACTTCCGCCATGTGGTGTGTGACCGTTACACGTTTAGGGTGTGGCTGGGCAAATGTCGTCGGCAGCCCCCCCCCCCCTCCGAAGTATGCCGCAACAGCTAGTTCCGGCATGTGATTGACTCGTGAGTCAGGCAGACGCGGCTGACAGCGGAGCTGATCAGACGTTCCGTTGGACGCTGAACTGTAACAGTGTCCACGTGATTGACTCATGAGTCAGACAGACTCAGCTGACAGTGGAGCTGATCAGACGTTCCGTTGGAGGCTGAACTGACACGGTTTCCAGGAGAACTTTGGAGTACGAACTGTTTATAGACACGTGCCGGCGTCTGATCACTGTTTTCTGTTCAAACTGTTGTTCGACAAGCTGCTGCCGCTCTGAAAATCATGCGCCGGGTAAATGCAAGGGTAGGTAACGGCTATTGCATTTTCGAACAAGTTGTCGCGGAGGCAGATCAAATTTAAACTATCACAGCAAGGAGAACGAAACTCTCCCACAGTGTGTACCTTTGTGAACCTTGTGTTCTCAGTAGCCTGTTTGCATACGTGTATTGTATCCGGTGGTGCAGCCAGGATTTTCTTAAGGAGGCCCGACCAGAACAAAATGTGGTGAAATAGAGAAAGCTCGGGCGCGCGAAGCTCACCGAAAATTCATGGTTTTGCGTGCTGAAAATCTTAAATATCACGTTTGATCTAGTGTATCTTTGGGCGCGAGAGGGGCCTTTCCACTGATTTTACCTCAATCACCCACTCGTAAGCAGAACTGTTCAGAGTCCCAGTCGCATGATCACTGTCGAATACCAAGGTTCAAATATGATGGCCCGAAATACGAACACATATATAACAACGAGCCCTTGGCTTTCTTGCCGAAGTGAAGTTATTTTAATTTTACTCGGGTAATATACTAAGGAACATTGTCGGGTAATGTGCAGACAAGTATCTGCTCTTTTCTGTGCCGACCTGGCTAAAATCTGTTTCAAGCGTTGAATAAGCATACGAGCAGCATCTGATGCTTATCAAACGATCCTCGGATAAGTATGTCACATGCATCAGGGAGCGCATCAACAGATGAATTCTTACTTCACCATCACCACGTCATTCAGCTGTAGCGTATCACCATGCTCCAGCGATGTAAAGTAAGGTCATCTAAGGCAAAATAGGTGTCACACGCCGAACGTATAGCGATATCAGGATCACGATTGCAGTGGCAGCAAGACATTGCCGCGAGCTCTCACATGTGGAATTCATAGCGATGTCACAATGACGATTACAGTGCCCGTCAGACAGTGCCGCGATCTGTCTAGAATGGGTGCGACTCATGACACTGTTTTTATCCGGCTGACGCTCGTTACGCTCAGCTGGCTTCCGCTTTGTGACGTCACCGCCTTGTTTTCAGCAAGCGGCTTCCAGGCTTCGTGTGGGACGTGTACAAAAAGTCGGTGCCCATGTCGACGTACCTGGTGGCGTTTGTGGTAAGCGACCTGGCCGTCCGAGAAGCCGACGTGGGGCTCAGCGACACCCTGTTCAGAGGTCAGTTTGAGTGGCAGTGATTGGTGGATCTTCCCAGCATGTCTGATGGCGTCACACGCCTCGTGATGACCTCACAAAGCAGGAAGTCTGTAAATGCGCTCATGATAAGAAGTACAGAATTTGTGATAACCAACCCGAAAATTGCGGCCGAATTTTTTAGCTCGCGCGTTTTCCATCGACAGCTTTCCTTCTTTTTGTTTAGCTGACACTTCTATTGGTGGCTCCGGGAGATTCTATGGCCAAAGCATGCACTCGTACTAGCATGGTGTGGCAGTCACTACATTAAAAGAAGAATCCACTTCCACCAGCGCATCTTGCGGAAGCTCCCATGGAGGTTTGTGAAATTTCGGCTCACGATGTAAAACGGGCTGGACGCTGGCTGAACACCGGCCGGCATCTAACAGATGCCGTGCGCCACCAGTGTGGGCGCGACCTGCGGCCATCGACCAGGGCGACTACGCCCGCAACATCGGGCCGCGTGTACTCGAGTACTACGAGGACTTCTTCCACACGGAGTTCCCGTTGCCCAAGCAGGACATGCTTGCCCTGCCAGACTTCGCTGCCGGTGCCATGGAGAACTGGGGCATCATCACCTACAGGTGTGTGTCGCAACGGCGTGTGACCAGGCGCGTGGAATCCTATTCAATTTGACAGGCTCCACCCCTTCCAACTTGCAGCTCAGTCCCCCCCCCCCCCCTCATTTGGCAGCCAGCCCCTCCCTATCTAAGTGAAGCTCATGAAGAATTCCAGCAATGGAAACACCGCGGAAACCAACATGAACAGTTACATCCGGAATACAATGTTTGAACAATGCCAATGGAATTAACCACAGATAAATGCCACTCATTAGTCAAGCACACATATATATTAGCATGTATTCACTCATGATTCCATGGGGTGCCTGAGGAGAAATAAGATTAATGAACACCTGCCAATGTGTTGAATAATGGGATTATTGGCATCCTGATATCACAGTATATCACAGATGATGCGATATATCTCTAAAATAGCACGATATGGATATTTATCCAATGTTGAAAGTGCAGTTTCGGACAGTTGATTGCATGGGTGCAATTTCTGGAGGGGCTGGGGGCCATGTCCCCCAAATTTGTAAGAAGTGGCGATTTTCCCCCTCAATTTCTTCCATGCCCCCCTCCAGCCTTTGCCACCAAAATACTTATGTATGATCACCGCAAAGTTATGCTTAATCATTCACAAAGTGAAAATATATATGCAAGAGAATCACAAAAAACAGAAGCTGATATAGCCAATCAAAATGATTCACAAGCCATTTGTCGTCACAAAATATCCGAGTAGTACATCAGCAAGTGTTAAAAATGTCTGTTCCCAGGCCATTCTTGAATAACATGAACCTTTACCATTTTGTGCGTTTGCTTAGATGGAGAATTGTGCTTTGCGATGGCACCAAAGTTGCATTATCACGAGGTTTTATTCGTCTTATGTTGCATCCCCCTGTGTATATATCGATATATCCGGAACAAACGTGGCTCTGTGTGTCCTTGGGTGTCTTCAAGACTATTGAGGGGCATCTTGATCAGCCTCAAGCACGTACGTTAAGTTCATGTATTCGTATTCAGCCACGAGTTCGCCACAGATGCGTTAGTATTTGCATTGACACTCGGTGACAAGTTTATGATCGTTCGAATCAATTACCGCAAATGCTTCCTCGTGTACTGAACACACTGGAAGGAACTGCATCACAGGCATCACATGGCTACTTTAATGGTGAAGGTCCAACGCAAGCCAGCTTCTTCACCCGCCTCACTTTTTTTCTCGTTTTCACCCAAACCTGGCGAAATCTGGTTTAAGCCTGTGTTGAACACTCGTGTAGCGTTTCAAACTGGAACATGCTTCGGTTAAACTTCAAGGTCAAAGGTTAGCTTTATTTATTAGACGACAGTATTGAAGAGATAGCTACCGAATGCGAAGTTCAGCTGCTAGCACTTCAATTTCCATCAAATGGGTGTCATCCGACATTGCGTTTGATGCGGTGTTAGAAAGTTCAGCTACCGAGTTATTTTTCATCGAAGACCAATCCTCGCGTTTGACCATCAAAGATCAAAGACCAATCCTCGCGCCTGACCATCAAAGATCAAAGAGCAATCCTGATCCTTCTGTCTCCTCGCGTTTTTCTTTTCGCTTAAACTTACCCGAATCTGGTAACATGCGATAACCCGGGTGAGCAATCGAGTAACATTTCAAACCGGAACATGTCGAGGTCAAAGCTTTCATTCAGTTTTTGATGACTCCGCGTTTCGTCTTTGCGTCTTTAATTTGCAGAAAATGGATGCCATTCGATATCGTGTGTTGTTCTTTATCAGAAAGTTAATATTTAGAAACAATCTTGAAGGTCAAAAGTCAAATTTATTTCTTCGGTCGCCTCGCATTATTTTCGTTTTCACTCAAGCTTACCTAGATCCACTACCAAGCTCATGGTGAACCCTCGAGCAGCATTTTGAACCCTGGATATGTCAAGGCCAAACCTCAAGCTCAAAGGCTAGTTTGAATTTTCAAAGTCCTCGCGATTCGTCGCTACTGGTTCAATTTCTACCAAGTGGGTGTCATTCGAAGTGGCTTGTTGTACCGTATTATGAAGTTAAGAACTCGAACTAATTCAAAGGTGAAAGGCCCAAGCCCATTTCTTCGGCCCTCTCGCATTTTTCTTCGCATAACCTGCCCACATCTGGTGTGAAGCAATTGGTAAACCCCAAGTAACATTTCAAACCAGGACCGGGTCAATGTCGAAGCACGAGATCAATGGTTGACTTACATTTTACGAAGTCCTCACGCCTCGTCGCTATAGCTTCAATTTGCATTATGTGGGTGTTATTCGACATGGCTTGCCGTACGGTGACTTTCTTCTCAACTTCTAATGAAAGTTGAGATATTGGAACCATTTCGTGGGTGTCGAAGGTCCGGTGTGTGTGCAATGCTTGAGTGTAATATGAAGAGGATGAGGAAATCTCTTTGCTTGCAGCCGTTGTGATAGTGGGTACTCATATCCTATATGAATAGAGGTTCCCCCAATTAGTTCGCCAAAGCCTGCCTGGAGGAGCCCCGTTCTCGTTGCTGGTTTTAAGTTACACTGCCACTTTGAATGAACCTGGAGGGGTGCCGTTCCTTTGCAGAGATGCGACTGCGAAAGCACCTGAAGTGCCGACCCCGACTTAAAAATAGGAAGCGGGGGTGCACTTGGACTTTCCAAGAGGCCTTTGGCGGGGGTGTCTTTCCTTCCAAGGGGAGTCTTTTTCCGTCAGGGGGCGTCTTTTCCCGGCTGGAGTGACACCACCTTCCATGTGGGGGCACCTTCCTCCAGTACAACACACTTTATCCGCCCCTGGTCGCCATTGCATCGAAATGTGTCCCCGTAAAACAGGAAAGCATGGGAAAGGTTGGTGTAAGTCCATAGTTAACTCAATAACAAAAGCATCGTCTAACATTTTCTGTTTTCCTGCCACCTGAGCGTTTACCGTAATTACAGCAGAGCTTTGTGGTGACTGTGAAATCAGGCCTAACACATACGACATATAGCTAGGTGTTCATGGTCATGGAGTGGAGTGAATCCTGCTAATTTTAGCGCGGTTTTCAGTTTTTGAGGCATAAACCTTCCGCGAGCGCTGCACAAATGTCGAGTGCGACACGTGCTCAGCTTAGGTAGGTGTCGGGTTGCTTAATATATACATATCATGAGTAGTGACGATATTCTCGTAGTTCTTCTAAGTATTCTTTAGCATTGATGGTCACTGCCCTCTTTTATAAATACAAATAGAACAGACCATGCGATTTTAAGCTTCCCAAATCGATAATCACACGGTTAATTTAACATTGGCCGCATTGTGGAGATTGTACAACTGTAACCTATCATTAGCTACAGCTGTAACCATCATTTAACATACAAGACCAAAAAACAGTGACGCTATATGCGTCATTTTGTTCCTGGAAAAATGTGTCCTGTCACGGTTACATAAATAACATCCCCTTGGATGTCAGTGTGCTTCAGTTTATAGCGATAGTAATACCGCGGTCATTATCATATTCACAGTTGCAATGTTCCAGAATATTTTGGAACCATGCTTAAAGCACAATGGATAAATAATTCCTATATTTTTTACAAATTCGACCACAGAAACAATATTGCTTTCACGTCTCTTACGCCGCCTGGTTCGGCGATACCTTTGGACTGACTGAACATCTAACCACCAACAAACAATTAGCGCAAAATCTTCCGACCTAAGATTGAGCTGCTAACCATCACCGGAACCCCGGCCTGTGCCCCACAGGGAGACGGCGCTGTTGTTCGATCCCAAGGTGTCGTCGTCGCAGAACAAACAGCGTGTGGCCGAGGTGGTGGCGCACGAGCTGGCCCACCAGTGGTTCGGCAATCTGGTCACGCCCTCCTGGTGGACCGACCTCTGGCTCAACGAAGGCTTCGCCACCTACATGCAGTACCTCGGCGCCGACCAGGTGACGAAGCACTCGATCCGCCACCCCTCTTCTCATCGGCAGCTGTTCCTCCTGTCATGAATCCTGTCGGGTCGAGATGTATTCGTCTTTGGCGTATTTTTGGGAGGAGCTGGTGACCTTACAAGTGAGCAGACGCTAGTCGTGGAGCTGGAACGCAATCCGTGAAGAGAAAGGTAACATGATACGGTCCGATGTCGATTTGCAGAGGAAAGGTGGTATATTTTATGCCACACACAGGGGCTCAATTTGCCTGGGAGTGCAGCTTTTGGATACGTAACGTAGTTTGAGCGGACAGCTGCTGAGTGTGCTATACTGTCCAAGTGGACAGCTGCTGAGTGTGTGACATTTTCCTAGTGGACGGTGGCAGGGTGCGTAGCGTTGTCCTTGTCGACGGCTGCTGAACGTGTGGAATTGTCCTTGTAGACAACTGCTTAGTGTGCAACACTACCTGAGTAGACAGCTGCTGAGTGTACATCTGTCCACAAGGCACTCTGCATGTGCCTTGTGGACAGATGTAGAGTGTACCTGAGTGGACAGCTGCTAAATGCGTGACGTCCTAGTGCACAACTGCTGAGTGTGGGACATTATCCTAGTAGAAAGTTGTAGAGCGTGCAATGCTGCCTGATGGGATAGTTGCTGAGTATATAACGTTGCCCGATAGGACAGCTGTTGAACGTGTGCTGACTGACCAGGTGGAGCCTACCTGGAGAATGATGGACCAGTTCGTCACTCGTGTCCAGCAGCTCGTCATGAGCACAGATGCTCTGCAGAGTTCTCATCCTATCTCGATAGTGGTGGGTCACCCGGATGAAATCAGCGGCATCTTCGACCATATCTCCTATTTGAAAGGTAAGCCATAAAGTCATAACTTCCTCAGGCTTAATAAGAGCCTCAGGGGTGGCTTTGTGAGGAGGCTAAGTTAGTTCTTTAGGGTTCATCATGATGTCGATGTCGAGACATGGTTGGTTGGAAACAATCAGAATGAAAATCATGGTGCGAGTCATACCCTTGCAATGATCCGACAACTGATCAACAGTCATACCATAAGCAACCAGCTCAGTGAGTTGAGATAGTTGTACAACAGGCATGAAGTATAGATCATCGATACATTTCGATATAAATTTGCAATCATAAGCTTGGAATCACTGCGTGCTCAATTTTAGCATGGTATGCCTCGAGCTCTTTGTAGCAATGCAAAGTGCGTAAGGCACAGGTGCAAAATAGCTGTGACCTTGAACCCTAGACAGGGAGTATTCATAGTAAAGTTGGTCTAAAAGGCACATTTATTTCCCTACACCAGCAGCGCTGAGCAGTAGAGGCCTCCGTGCAGTAATACATAGAAGACCAAGACGTCGATCAATGTTTTGATTGTAATTCGTGGGTGTTTTTTGGAAGCTTTTATTTATGAATGTTTTAATGCTTCCAGGTGTTCCTAACAAACACGACCTGTTACATTTCAGGGGCGTCGTTGATCAGGATGATGAATCACATGCTGACACCTTCAACCCTGCGAGCCGGCCTCACCAACTACCTTAAGGATAAGTAAGCAAGGAAAAGTAAGCAGACCGTGTTGGCCTCGGCGAATGTTTCAAGCACAAGTGCCAGAGCCATTGCAGATGTGTGACTATGACTGTGCCGAGCTTGTGGCTTCCCACTAACAGCTAAATTTGCCACGGTAAACTCAGCCGTGTTCCTAAATGCATGATCCCAAAAGTGAATGAGCTGGCTGACGGCAATGACTGCTTCAACGATGGGTAAGTAGACCATGACTGCTGACGCTTCGCCAAAACCAAGTCAATAAGTCCGCCCATGGATTTCCTGGTTCTGCTTCTCAGGGAGTATCAGAAAGTCACTATAACCGACCCGTGCCACCCTGAGTGCCATCGCTCCCCAGGAGGTCAGTGATCCTACCGACGACATCCTGAAGCATGCCTTTGCTCTGCAGGAGGTACCAGGCGGCTGACCAGGACGACCTCTGGGATTTCCTCACCAGTCAGGCACGTCGGGACAACAGACTGAGGACCGGCGTCACAATCAAGGATGTGATGGACACTTGGACACTGCAGGCTGGCTTCCCTGTCGTCGACGTGCGGAGAGACTACAAGCGGCAGCAGGCCGTGCTGACTCAGGCATGTGATGGCGTCACCTGCCACCTCCTTGGTGTAGCACTACAGGCGACGGCAGGTCGCGCTGACTCACGCAGGCCATGGCGTCACCTGCCACCTCCCTGGTGTAGCACTACAGGTGACAGCAGGCCGTGCTGACTCAGGCATGTGATGGCGTCACCTGCCACCTCCTTGGTGTAGCACTACAGGCGACGGCAGGTCGCGCTGACTCACGCAGGCCATGGCGTCACCTGCCACCTCCCTGGTGTAGCACTACAGGCGACGGCAGGCCGTGCTGACTCAGGCATGTGATGGCGTCACCTGCCACCTCCTTGGTGTAGCACTACAGGCGACGGCAGGTCGCGCTGACTCACGCAGGCCATGGCGTCACCTGCCACCTCCTTGGTGTAGCACTACAGGCGACGGCAGGCCGCGCTGACTCAGGCATGTGATGGCGTCACCTGCCACCTCCCTGGTGTAGCACTACAGGCGACGGCAGGCCGTGCTGACTCAGGCATGTGATGGCGTCACCTGCCACCTCCTTGGTGTAGCACTACAGGCGACGGCAGGTCGCGCTGACTCACGCAGGCCATGGCGTCACCTGCCACCTCCCTGGTGTAGCACTACAAGCGACGGCAGGCCGTGCTGACTCAGGCATGTGATGGCGTCACCTGCCACCTCCTTGGTGTAGCACTACAGGCGACGGCAGGTCGCGCTGACTCACGCAGATGGCGTCACCTGCCACCTCCTTGGTGTAGCACTACAGGTGACGGCAGGCCGTGCTTACTCAGGCATGTGATGGCGTCACCTGCCACCTCCTTGGTGTAGCACTACAGGTGACGGCAGGCCGTGCTTACTCAGGCATGTGATGGCGTCACCTGCCACCTCCTTGGTGTAGCACTACAGGCGACGGCAGGCCGCGCTTAGTCAGGCATGTGATGGCGTCACCTGCCACCTCCTTGGTGTAGCACTACAGGCGACGGCAGGTCGCGCTGACTCAGGCATGTGATGGCGTCACCTGCCACCTCCTTGGTGTAGCACTACAGGCGACGGCAGGTCGCGCTGACTCAGGCATGTGATGGCGTCACCTGCCACCTCCTTGGTGTAGCACTACAGGTGACGGCAGGCCGTGCTGACTCAGGCATGTGATGGCGTCACCTGCCACCTCCCTGGTGTAGCACTACAGGCGACGGCAGGCCGTGCTGACTCAGGCATGTGATGGCGTCACCTGCCACCTCCTTTTGTAGCACTACAGGCGACGGCAGGTCGCGTGACTCACGCAGGCCATGGCGTCACCTGCCACCTCCTTGGTGTAGCACTACAGGTGACGGCAGGCCGTGCTTACTCAGGCATGTGATGGCGTCACCTGCCACCTCCTTGGTGTAGCACTACAGGCGACGGCAGGTCGCGCTGACTCACGCAGGCCATGGCGTCACCTGCCACCTCCCTAGTGTAGCACTACAGGCGACGGCAGGCCGTGCTTACTCAGGCATGTGATGGCGTCACCTTATCTCCTTGGTGTAGCACTACAGGTGACGGCAGGCCGTGCTTACTCAGACACACTGTATATAACTGTAGTAAAGAGGTCTCCATCGGAAAGAAAACTGTGATATAGATTTTCATACCGATATTTTGTATTTTGTACGCAGAGGCTAGGCTTCATAAAATAGTTTAATATATGTGTTTAACTATAATGAGCAATATCAAGCACGACTCAGCAGTACAAACCAATCACACTGGGCGTAATTACGCTAGATGAAGTTGTCATTTTTCCATTGCCGTACCAGGGGCGTCGGTACCTCAGTGGTTAACCTGAGCGTCTGGCAAGCCAGTGGTACGTGGTTCGATTACCCGCGATGTCCGCCCTTCCTGTCAGGGTGAGAGGCAGGCGATGCCATATGGCCTCAACTGCTGAGTGCGTGGTAAAGCCGCGCCGCCCTGAAGTCCAAATATTCAGTCAGTGGAAGTAAGACCATCAAAATAGCTAGCCGGCAGTTCAGGGTGGGTTACCAGCACCTGCAGGGTGTGTCGACTGAGATCGTGGGTCGTGGAGCGGCAGGTGAGGGAACCTGCTGAGGTCGTGGGTTATGTAGCGGAAGGTGAGGTAGGGAACCTGCTAAGGTCGTGGGTCTCGTGGAGTGGGCAGTGAGGAAGGGAAGCTGCTAAGGTCGTGGGTCTCGTGGAGCGGGCAGTGAGGAAGGGAAGCTGCTAAGGTCGTGGGTCGTGGGACGGACGGTGAGGTAGGGAACCTGCTGAGGTCATGGAACAGACCGTTAGGTAGGGAACCTGCTAAAGTCGTGGGTCGTGGAGCGGACGGTGAGGGAACCTGCTGAGGTCGTGGGTTATGTAGCGGAAGGTGAGGAAGGGAACCTGCTGAAGTCGTGGGTCATTGAGCGGACGGTGAGGTAGGGAACCTGCTGAGGTCGTGGGTCGTGGAGCGGGCAGTGAGGAAGGGAAGCTACTGAGGTCGTGGGTCGTGGGACGGACGGTGAGGTAGGGAACCTGCTGAGGTCATGGAGCAGACGGTTAGGTAGGGAACTTGCTGAAGTCGTGGGTCATTGAGCGGACGGTGAGGTAGGGAACCTGCTGAAGTCGTGGGTCATTGAGCGGACGGTTAGGTAGGGAACCTGCTGAAGTCGTGGGTTGTGGAGCGGACGGTGAGGGAACCTGCTGAGGTCATGGAACAGACCGTTAGGTAGGGAACCTGCTGAAGTCGTGGGTCGTGGAGCGGACGGTGAGGGAACCTGCTGAGGTCGAGGGTTATGTAGCGGAAGGTGAGGAAGGGAACCTGCTGAAGTCGTGGGTCGTGGAGCGGACGGTGAGGGAACCTTGCTGAGGTCGTGGGATGGGCGGTGTGCGTGACCACAGCTGCTGTGCGTGTGTTGACAGAGCCGGTTCCTGCTCAGCGGCGTTAACAGTTCCGACACCACGCTCTGGTGGATACCGCTTGTGCACACTTCGCACAAGGCCGCCAACTTCGAAACCACACAGCCCACCTTCTGGATGGAAAAAGAACGCCGGAAGACAATCATTGGTGAGCTACCCAAGCTGAACCCTAGGTATTCCAAGTAGAGCAGTAAAAGTCTTAACCCCCTCCCGTCTTTCCGGTCATATCCTCACACCCCGTCTCGGTGCAGGGGGTCGATAGGGGCCATCCCCCTCTAATCTCAAAACTAAGCGTCGCACGAAAACGAAGTAGGTACTATCGGAGGACGCTCGACGAGTAGGGCCAGACACCTCCCACAAATATTTCCCCAAAGATTGACGTCACTAGGCCTAGGTTTTCACAATTCGCATCATGTTTGTGGCTCTGGGGAGTTCATTTTGAGGGAGATTTGAGAATAAATAAATAATTTGGAATCAGAAACGGACAGCAAAATCGATCAGGACCATAAAGCTTTGGCCACCCAAGAATCAAAAGTATTTTCTGTTCAAATTTCACATTTTTTGGTTTCCAAGTATTCTTTAATTTTCCTTTTCGGATGGGTATAGCAGAATGAGAAACAAAAAAAATGTTCTTCCAAGTTAACTTGCTCCGATAAAAATCCTTACTTTAGCCAGGATCTTCGATATTAACACTAATAGGCAAATATAAAAACTAATAAGTAATCGAAAACGGAAAAAAATGAAAAGTTACTTAAGTGCGTTGTGTGGCATCCCTAGAGATAAACAAACGCTAAAAGTTTCATTCAAATATCTTTATGTTTTAAAGTGTGGCGAGTGGTTGAACTTTTTTGAAGGTGTCCCCACTTGACTTTGACTAACTCGTTGACCCTAGAAGACCTGACTTCAAAATTTTAACACAACATGCCAAATTGATGTGGGAAAATGTATACCAAATGTCGGCGCGCTGCAGCGAGCCGTTCTTTCACTGTCCGCTGAAAACCTCAGGGGGGTCGTCAACGAACTCCCCTCCCCCCCCCCGAGACGGCGCGGATGAAGTGCGATTCGTGAGCCCAAGCTGCGTAACTTCAGTTATGATGCATCAGGCCAGACAGCAGTGGCTCTGACTCTGAGCCACGTAGCCGTCATGCTCTCTAAACCTTAATCACGTTTTTGATGCAGCATTTTTAGACCTATTTGCTTCACTAAGAATCATAGCCGCCTTTTCAGGTTTGATTTCAACTACTGTTATCTCATATTTTTGCACCAATTCCGACCATTTGTATTACCACCACCGCTTTGGTTCAACAGCTATGTCATGCCGGATGCTGTCATTTATTATTAGGCACTGCCATGTGGTGGAACTCACGAAATACCTAGTCAACTGATCACATTCCTGCCATCACGTTAGATACAATTGTAAAGCACCTATCTACCTAGTTGAGGCTGATAGCACGCACGAAGGTTGCACGGCTAGTTGTGTCGCGTGCTTCACCGGGAAGCGCATTCCATTGGAGAGTGGAGCGGTAGGAGAAGCCCCGCTGGGTAGCTGCTAACCTACACCGTTGCAGGTGAAGTGCCCCAGCATTGGTAGCACGAGTGTTTCTCTCAGACACAGCCGAGCGCTCAACAAACATTTCCCTGATGGCAGGCGGGCAGTTCACGCCGTGTACGGCTTTGTGTATGCGCCTGTATGTATGACTCACAAGCCCCATAACTAAGATTATTTTTGGTTTTCAGCAATGATGTCGGAAATAAAGCTCTGCTTATGTTGCTCAGTGCTCACTGTATGTTATCTGGTAGTCAGCGTAACTTTTTGCTGTGTATATTTCGACATGGCTGGAAGAAGGAGGAATACAATTAATTTAGCTTGCGTTGGTGCATGCTTACGCAAAGCCAAACCAGTATCTCATCGATATCTTCTGATCATGACGTGCCAAATACTCATGGATCACTCCGCATTATGTAGCCTTTGGTTGAGATATGTTCTGTGATCGTGTATCATGCGATTCCATATTACTAGACCTTCTCTGGTTTCATAGCACAAGGCATAACGTGTCCTGCTACCCTGGTTTCTGGTTCATGAATTGCTTCGTAGCATTTGGACATGCTCAGTTTTGCAACGATAGACAAGCATATTCCCAATTTTTATAGTTGCTTGCTCGTCATGCTTTAAAAAATCCAACATGCTTAGTGTTGACTCTTAAACTCTGCTGAATATAAATTAAAGTGCTGAGCACTGCTGTTTTGCTCGTGTGTGCTGGCGTGTGGCTAAGTGAAATGTATTCTCAGACATGCCCCCGCCAGAGGAGTGGCTCATCTTCAATGTCAGATCGGTGGGCTACTACAAGGTGAACTATGATCGACGCAACTGGAAGATGCTCATAGCTCAGCTGCAGAAGGACCACGTCGTCATCCACTCCACCAACAGGGCTCAGGTTAGGTGGCACACTGTCAACAGGCGTCAGCTGGCGCATCAGGACCACGTGGCCATCCACTCCACCAACAGAGGTCAGGTCAGGTGGCACACTGCCAACAGGCGTCAGCTGGCATCAGGACCACGTGGCCATCCACTCCGCCAACAGAGGTCAGGTTAGGTGGCACACTGCCAACAGGCGCCAGCTGTCATCAGGACCACGTGGCCATCCACTCCACCAACAGAGGTCAGGTTGGGCGCTGCATGACCAATGTAGTCGATGCGCCCTAAAGCCCTAATAACTAACTAACAGAGGTCAGGTCAGGTGGCACACTGCCAACAGGCGTCAGCTGGCATCAGGACCACGTGGCCATCCACTCCACCAACAGGGCTCAGGTTAGGTGACGCGCCGTCAACAGGCGCCAGCTGGCATCAGGACCACGTGGCCATCCACTCCACCAACAGGGCTCAGGCTAGGTGACGCGCCGTCAACAGGCGCCAGCTGGCATCAGGACCACGTGGCCATCCACTCCACCAACAGGGCTCAGGCTAGGTGACGCGCCGTCAACAGGCGCCAGCTGGCATCAGGACCACGTGGCCATCCACTCCTCCAACAGGGCTCAGGTTAGGTGGCACACTGCCAACAGGCGTCAGCTGGCATCAGGACCACGTGGCCATCCACTCCACCAACAGGGCTCAGGTCAGGTGGCACACTGCCAACAGGCGCCAGCTGGCATCAGGACCACGTGGCCATCCACTCCACCAACAGAGGTCAGGCCAGGTAGCACACTGCCAACAGGCGCCGGGTGATGTCAGAAGGCATTTGTTCGATAGGTGCCGGGTTGGGGAAGAACACATTTAAGAAGCCTAGGTCAAGTTACCGATAACGTATCTCATCTGCAAATGTATCTCATGCATTCTCATACATAATTTGTTAACAATTCAAGTCTCTTCCATCTCGTTCTGGACTGCCAGTGTAACGGGTTGCAAAGTACATATCGTGTACACATACGTAATGAAGAATCCGGCAAGAAGTAGCTCTGCTGAATCTTTACAAGTATTCTGAAATTCTTAATTTGAATTCTGAACAAGTAGCACTGAACGTAAATCTACGGCTTCTATTTTGATGAAGTGTCATGCTAATAACCACGAACATTGGTGTATAACTATATCTGATGCTCCAGAACTTCTCTTTGTCACATAACCTGACCACTTGCCCTTATAATAATATCAAAAGGTCCACCTTCGATCGTTACGTCTGCGTTATACTACCTGTCACAGAGCATAGCTAGTTTATCTCAACGACTGCGCATGGCGTCACATGTAACCTCTGAATAAGTAGATGACGATAGTGCCCTGATCTCCGGCTCAACAGCTGACACCACCTTGACCTCTGACCCGGCAGCTGATCGATGACGCGCTGGACCTGGCGCGGGCCGGACAGCTGGACTACGAGACAGCACTGTCTGTCATTGGCTACCTGCACCGTGAGGAGGACTTCCTGCCCTGGACCGCCGCCTTCAACAACCTCGACTTCCTGGACCTGCAGCTGAAGCGGTCACCAGACTATGGCGAGTTCAAGGTACCGATGATAGAGCCCGAGCAGGGAGTGTTCGAGGTGCGGGGGATCGAGCCCGAGGAGGGAGTGTTCGAGGTGCCGAGGATAGAGCCCGAGGAGGGAGTGTTCGAGGTGCCGAGGATTGATCCGCGTACAGGGTGTTCAGAGTACGAAAGACAGTCCGATTACGGAGCTTTCAAGATATGGAGGACGTACCCAAAGACCCAACGTTCAAAGGTACCGAGTACGGATCTTTGAAGGAACCAAGAACTTACACCCAAGGCAGTGACGTCCTGGTGCATCACTACTGGCGCGGTTGACGTATTTTCGTTTGATTCTGAACGAAGGAGGAAGGGTTGTGCTGGTCTTTTTCACTTAGGGAATTGTTTTCTTCGCAATGTTTTGTTTTGTTTATATGCTGACTGCTAGGAGTCGTGCACATAGGTCGTGGATACTGGTGCGGTGGAAGAGTTCTGCCTCGCGCACATTCGGAGCGCTGCTGCACATCTGACATGGGGCAATGCGGGAGAGCCGAGGGTCACCTTATGACAGCTGCTAAACATTACAGGGTGCAAAGTCCGAACGAACCAAGTTCCAAGTGATCTGGGTTGCACAAAGCCTCCAAATCGTTTGCTTGTCCTTTCTACTCAAAGCGTTACTCGTAATATTCTAAGTCAAAACGACGGAAGGTAAGAACAGTGTTGGATGCACCAGTTCTGCAGGAGTGATAATCTACAATATCTCCCACAATCTAGGATGCAAATGCACCATTATTGGATGGTGTGGCTATATGTATGTATCTTTAAACGCCAAACCCTAGATGTTGCACCAATAGTGTCTGTGGCCGGCAGAGGTTCGTCTTGAAGCTGATCGGGCCGCTATACGCTCGGCTCGGGTTTGCCGGCCGGCCGGCCGACTCGCACCTGGATCACCTGACCCGGGTCCACCTGCTGCACTGGGCCTGCTCGATGGGGCACAGCGAGTGTGTGCGCAGCGCCACCGACCTGTTCCGCCGGTGGATGGCCAGCCCGGACGACCAGAGGTGAACTGCCAACTGACGGCGGGAGTCGGGCCGCCCAGTTCATTGCTCGCCGCGGGTTTGTCGGCACCAGTTATAGTATGATGGAGCATCACGAGAAAACCCTAATGAGATTCATCACGACAGCGTATTTCATACTGGTTGCTAAAGCTGCATGTGATTCGGGTGGTATTGTTGCTTACCAGTAGCGTGATTACGTTCTCGCCACGTGTCTCCTCCTGGCGAATTCTTCCACGTCCTAAATGTCCATCGTGTGCAGCAAACTGACGGCGACAAATAACTGTGGCACTCTTTGACTGCTTGGGTGTAAAGGCGGCTGACCGGCAGACAGAGAGCTGTAAAGACAGACAACTGGTTATATGGCGCCACACTCGGCACAGTCGAGTGGAATGTCGGGCTGGTGTGCAGCAGCTGCAGCCTGAGTGCGCGGCTCTGACCAAGTCGGCCCGGTCGGCAGCATCATCCCCGTGGACGTACGGCCGGTGGTGTACTGCACCGCCCTGACCGAGGGTGGCGAGCACGAGTGGAACTTCGTCTGGGCTCGGTACCGGGCGGCCAACGTCGCCTCGCAGAAGAAGACGCTGATGGTGGCTCTGGGCTGCACCAAGCAGATCTGGCTGCTCAACAGGTACACCGACTCCAAGGGCTGCACAGGCGCGGGCTCTACACGCGGCGCACTATGATGCTTTCCGTTTGGCGGCATACCGCTCCGGTGTGTGTGCTGGCCGAGCTGGTGAGGCTGTTCAGGCGCCAAGTCCCGATCCCTGAAACACCGGGCGATATGGGAGCAGCAACCCAGCACTGATACTGTCCAGGTGCCAAGTCCCGGCTCATGGAACACCATGTGGTATGAGGACACCTTTGTGTGTTTATTGGGTGGTTCACGACGCACTTTACGCACATTCACGGCTAATGGCGCCGCTCACACTGTTTCGCCAGTGGGTATGAGGACATGACTCAGTACTGAGGCTGAGGCACGTGTAGGATTTCTCACTGTCAATAACAGCCACTACACGTGGAGGGCATGTATTGTGAAATAAATAAACAAATAAACTGTAGAGGACGGCTGAGGAGCTCTGGGAGATCTTATGTGACTGCTCTGTCTGTGTGTTACAGCACAATCATACCTGCACAATTTCTAGACGGTTCGCATCAATCCAGACTGCTTCACTACCTTCTGGAGTGACACTAGGAGTACTGACACAGTGGAAGGATATCCAGATTTGTTGCAACCAGCGGTATTTGTAGGATAGTTAGTGCTTTGGACTTTACAGTGCATCGACTTCACCCGCCATGCATCCCATGTATTTGTAGGATAATTGCTTCAATATGCGCCCTTATGCTGTTGCCACGCATAAAGTGTTGTGAGCATCTCCTTGGCTCTAATCAACCGATTTTGGATGATTTATTGTGACCTAGTTATTGGTGGATTTCCAAAGTAGGTGCATCTGTGAAGATGTGCTCTTTTCAATAGGAACTGATTACAATGTGCTGCCGTGTTCTCTCGTAAAAGCTGCCCGTTGAATGAAACACTGCATTGGATTTGGCTGGACCGTCTCGCATTGCTCAGTTGAGAATGGTTGTCATCTTGACAGAAACCATGCTGCTTTGCGATGGCCTGCATGGAATTATAACATGAAAATGATTACCCTAAAACTCCGTGTGCATCCTCATAAGCCGCTGTTCCATCTGAACCCGTCCGTCTGGCTGCAGATATCTCAAGTTCTTGATAACACCTGGATCCGGAGTTCGGGTCCAAGACGGAGCAATCGTTTTCGATGCAGTGGCTGATAGCACCGTGGGTCGCTTCCTGGCGTGGGATTTCCTGCGCAATAGCTGGTCGGCCATTGTGGAAACGTGAGTTTGTTCTAGTCACCAAGGTTGTGAAGCTGTATTACAATGAGCCACGTTCTACATCTCATGCAGCTAAGTACTATATGCCAAAATATTTCGTTAAACTTTCGAAAAAGAATATCCAAAAGAATATCCACTGATAGCCGTTTCGATTCCTGTATAATTTATCGGAACTTGTTTATTGCCATTCCATTTTTATTTCGTTATAGGCATTATCTCTAAAAGAGTCCCTAAATGTATGCTATTGTTCACCTTTCGATAAATATAAAATATTACAGTATTTGCTCCAAAAACACCTGCTTCGACGGTAAGCATACATATTTCATGATCCAGATTAATATTTAGTTCCGATTTGGTTCTCTTGGCGTGTTAATTCATAGTCGGCAAATCATATACGAACCATGTGTCAATGTGAGTTTTTGCCACTCTGTTCATACTGTTCTTTATTCAATCTGCTGTCCTCTGAGGACGCGGTGAGAATTGCTTTGATGCATTTTCCTTGCACACATCTAATGAAGGTGTAGATGCAACAAAAGCTTGTATATTGTGAATAAACCCTGTACTGACGTATCAGCAGCATTGTTCCTATTAGCCAACCATGCCTTAGAAACCCGAAACTGAACATGTGCAATTTGTATGCGCAGTTTCGTCAATGCGGCAATGCGTGCGATGCATATTTGTTTTCAACCAAGTATATTTTCAGATATGGCAGTGGTATCTTCATTATGCAGAGGTTTATTGGCTCGCTGAAATACGGCTACAACACACCATTAGACGTTGAGCAGGTAAGTTGGGCATTACAGCCAGCACGTCTATGCAGCTATGCCATGCTAGATTCAGCGGTGAGTTGCTCTACTATTCTGTGTCGTGTAAGGCGGCTCACATTTTCACGCTGCGCTCCATGCTGTGCGGTGGAGTCGGACCGGCCTGCGGATGTAGCGTGTCAGCACCCGGACGGAAAGACCGACCCCACACGAGCACACGTGGAGCAGGTGCCTACCAAACCGGTGGACGTCTGGAGCAGGAAGCAGGCTTTTGGGCGTGCAAGCACACAGTACAGCCGACGTGCACGGAGAAGTTCACAAACATCGTCGGCGAAAATAAACGCTAGCCACTGCCAGCACAGCATGTGCGTACGGTCACGGCAGGCAATACAGAAACACCATCTGGAAATCGAACAGTGAGAGCTCCGGATACCGACCGGTGCCCAGCAAGGTCAATGCTGCCAGGTCAGGGGCTATCACAGCCCTAGAGTACAGCGACGTGGCCCAGTGACTGCCCAGAAACCAGCCGCCTCACTGGACAGCTGGAACTGCCAACAACCAATCACCAGTCACCAGCACCCAGTGACTGCCCAAATGTCAGCCGCCTCACTGGACAGCCGGAACTGCCAACAATCGATCACCAATCACCAGCACCCAGTCACTGCCCAATTGTCAGCCGCCTCACTGGACAGCCGGAACTGCCAACAATCGATCACCAATCACCAGCACCCAGTCACTGCCCAAATGTCAGCCGCCTCACTGGACAGCCGGAACTGCCAACAATCGATCACCAATCACCAGCACCCAGTCACTGCCCAATTGTCAGCCGCCTCACTGGACAGCCGGAACTGCCAACAATCGATCACCAATCACCAGCACCCAGTCACTGCCCAATTGTCAGCCGCCTCACTGGACAGCCGGAACTGCCAACAACCGATCACCAATCACCAGCAGTCACCAGCTAGGCCACGAACCACAAAGACAGTCGCGTGCGTCGCACAGAGTCTGAGGCAGGCTGCGCCCGTGGGTCGCGACAAATAACTGCCGAGCCGACAAACGGAGGGATTCATTCACATTCATCCAGGAACATTCATCCAGGGACATTCATCCAGGAACGTTCGTCCAGGAACATTCATCCAGAGACATTCATCCAGGGGCATTCATCCAGGAACATTCATCCAGGGACATTCATCCAGGGACATTCATCCAGGAACATTCATCCAGGAACATTCATCCAGGAGCATTCATCCAGGAACATTCATCCAGGAACGTTCATATCGAGACATTCATCCAGGAACATTCCTCCAGGGACATTTATCCAGGAACATTCATCCAGAGACATTCATCCAGGGACATTCATCCAGGAACATTCATCCAGAGACATTCGTCCAGGGACGTTCGTATCGAGATGGTCGTTCGGAACAGTCATTGGGGAAGTGATTCGAATTTGTGACGGAAGTGCTGGACTCTGAACTGCACGCTCGCTCTCCATGGCGAGACGATGTCTCCTGAGCACACCAAGATCCCGAGACAGCGGGAGCAGGACTGTCATAACTGACAGTGGCGGAACCAGGTCACGGAGTGGCGATGGACCCATCACCCGTACCGGACGCTTGACCTGTCCGCCACCGACTTCGTCTGTACGTGATGGCCACAGCGAGCGGAGGTAGGGGCTACCGTTAGCGCAAGTTAGAGGGAGGATTTGAATTGCGTCGATCAGTGTTAATATAGAGCATAGTGGTGAAGGATCAGCGTTTGGTGTAGCGCAAGATGACATACAGATATGGATTAGCCTCTGGTGCGGTGGCCGGGTGTGTTCGTGGTGTTGAAATGCGGTACATGCGAGCATAAATACACCCACACCTACATATGCTCCCGGCCGAGGAGAATTTCGACGACGAGACTCAGGGTGACACTAATGGAAACCAGGTCGTCTGCCTCGCCAAGCACTTTGGTTAGCCTCCTTCCATTTCCATGGGGAAATTAATTCAAATGGAAAACATGAGTCTAGGATGACAGGAGGTGGGACTGTACAACATCGCTTACAACCCATGCAGTGGCTGAGACCTATCACAAGGAGGGGCCAACCAAAATTCCGTTATTTAATCTTTTATCCTTTCCACTAGGATTCCATGTATGCCTCTCTGAAGTTACGATAAGCCCATGCCGAGAATTGGAGTAGCTTCGGAGATCCGAATGGCGTACTGTTCGAACCTATGCTACTCCCTTCCGCTCAACCACTTCCCCTTTCCGCCCAGGCTTCCCCTCCCTCTCTAGATGAACAACACCTGCTGGAGCCTAGCGTCACTCAGTGGATCAGATCAGCGAATAGTCAAGGACGGAATAACCGTCTCTTTTACTCTTTCGCTCTTTCACTCTTTCACACTCTCTCTCCCTCTCCATCTCCCTCTCCATGTCTATCTATCTATCCACCTATATATATATATATATATCTACCTATCTATCTATCTATATATATATCTATCTATCTATATATGTATATATATATATATATATATATATGTCTATCTACACCTATCCATCTATCTATCTGTATCTTTCTCTCTTCCTCGAGCAGATAGTTACGTCTCCCTATTTACAATGATCCAAAATCGAGTTAATCGGGCGCGTGCCAAACAGTAGTCACGTTCAACAAATATCTATCGCCCTCAAGACAGGCCACACGGCCGTCGCCGTCGAGCCGAGGGTCCACTAACCCCTGGGGAGGGGACCGGCGAGGGGGGTTACTTCTCCAATGCCGTCGTGATTCTCCCCGGCCTCGGGTCACAAACACACAGCATCACGTGTTCACGAGCTTCCCGCCGCTTTAGTGGCACCGGGCATGCAGTTATTAACGTTCCACACAGTTGGAAGGCAAGAAAGCAGGTCCAAGCGAGCTCAGACCGGACGATGGTCCGACCGGTGTAAGCTGGATATCAGACTCCCACCAGCTAATTATTGAAGGCGGAATATCGTCGGAAAACATTAATCAGTAATTACACCAAGGAAGTGGGCGTGCTATATGGAATCGGTGGTAGCGTTCCACGCTGAAACAATGATGCTGAATTGTCCATGCGGCAGTCCGTCATTAAAAAAACACGGTATTGGCACTCGTATCGGCTCAAGACTTGTGGCCGGACCGAAAATCAATTTGGAACTCGAAAACTGTATTGATGGCAGTATGATCGGTGACACGCGTTTCCATGTCACGATAGTTAGGCATGATATGGTTAAACAAGCTGGAATGAAGATGTGACCCTAGCGAAGTCCGGTGCCCCGACACGTCAGTCGTGCCCCTTGTCTCTCTCGTTGTTCAACTAGCTATACCGTGTTACAGGACCCGTCAGCATCGTACATGTGGCTACAACTCGTCGGGTCGGTATGTTAGGAGGGGGCGGTGTTCTTGTCGGGTCGGTCTGGTAGGGGGAAGGTCTGGTTATGTCGGTGGAGTAGTGAAGGGGGAGGCTGTCTGGTTAGGTCCGGCAGGGGGGCTTAGTCTGGTGGGCGTTGAGGGTTGTTTGGTTATCATCTCCGTCTTGTAGGGTGCCCGTCTTCATTGTCTTCATTCGTGTAGTCGCTGCGATGATCTTCGCCGCTGTTGTCTAGTCTTCGTCTCGGGTTGTAGTTTACCTTCGAGTCTCGTCTGTTTTGTACTCGGCCTGGTTAGGGCCCGGAGTCGTCTTCTGGCTGGTCTTTGTCTGTGCCGTGGGTCGCGTGCCCTGAGCCAGACATACGCTCGGCCCAGGCGGCGACAGCCTGCTTGCTGTACTCACCGTCGTCTTCTGGCTGGTCCTTGTCTATGTCGTGGGGTGCGCGCCCTGGAGCCAGACATACGCTTGGCCCAGGCGGCGACAGCCTGCTTGCTGTACTCACCGTCGTCTTCTGGCTGGTCCTTGTCTATGTCGTGGGGTGCGCGCCCTGGAGCCAGACATACGCTTGGCCCAGGCGGCGACAGCCCGCTTGCTGTACTCACCGGCAGCCCGGCCGGACGCCGGGCGGGTTACCGCCGACCTTCCCGACCGGCGCTGCCCCAGCCCCGCCGACCTTCCCGACCGGCGCTGCCCCAGCCAGCAGTGTCCGGCTTCCAGCGTCCCGCTGTCATGGTTGACCGGCGCTGCCCCAGTCAGCGGTGTCCGCTTCCAGCGTCCCGCTGTCATGGTCTGACCGGCGCTGCCCCAGCCCCGCCGACCTTCCCGACCGGCGCTGCCCCAGCCAGCGGTGTCCGGCTTCCAGCGTCCCGCTGTATGGTACCGGCGCTGCCCCAGTCAGCGGTGTCCGGTC
>JAOTOL010001110.1:0-202500 GCA_034440575.1 Imbricaverruca yamaguchii | reverse complement strand
GTGGCACATTTTATTTTCGCTTAGTTCAGAACATTGGGAATTGTCAGCACATCACACAGAAGATGTATGAGGTGTTCTTATCACAAGAAATTGCGTGACCAATTACTCCCATTTCACTTTAAGGGTAAGGTGACAGGGTGAAATCATTTGATAATAAAACGAACTTCACATCATAAGAGAGCTTGTTTCAATGTTGTTCAAATTTGAACATTGAAAATAACTTACACCTTCTCTAGAAACCAGAATATAGGATTTATCAGGGTAAGCCCACTCTAGTGGTGTTCTTTCACAAACCCACCACCAGATCGGCGCTACCGGTATTATGTGTGCTCGTGACGCCTAGCGTGAAGGGAGAGGCTAGGGTAGGGAGAGGCTGTTGGCTGCTGGAGTGGTGGAGGTGGGGGTTGGGAGGGTGGGGAGTGTGTCGGTTGACGGGTTCGTGTTCGATATGCCGTTTGCTGTCCTGAAATGTATGTTGGTGTTGGTGCTCACGTTCTACGTGTGCTGTTAGTGGGAGTTTGCGTTTGGTTTGCTTGTGGGTATGTGTATGTGGTGTGTTTGTGTCACGTGGTTGTGGGTGTTGGCAGAGCTGGGTATTCTGTATAGTCTCGTGGTGGTGGTGGTGGTGGCGGTCTGTACTGTTCCGGCTCTGCACGGCGGTTCGGCCACGCCGCCAGCGGGTCGGACACCGCCCTCCTGGCCAGGGACAGTTCCATACCCTCCAGGTGGACCAGGCGGATAATCTCCTTCTCCATCATCCACCGGGGGCAGGTTCTGTCCCCAGCCTCGTGTCCCCCCCCCCGCAGGCGGCGCAGCAGGCCTCGCCACTTTGGCAGGTGTCGGTGTCATGTTGTTGAGCGCATCGTCCGCATGTGCAGGTGTTGGAGTGGCACCCCCCGCGAAGTGGTCGTAACGCTGACACTTTTTACAGCGCCGCGGGAGGGGTGCGCGTGGTGTAACTGTGTAGCGTAGGTATCCTGCTTGTGACTGGTGCTTCGGTGGGGTCCGGGTGCGAAATGTTAGTATGATGATGTGTGATGGTGGCTGCCCTGGTCTTGGAGCTAGCCTGTATGCGGCGGAGACACCCTGTTTCTCCATTCTGGAGACTAGCATCCCCACCGCGATACCGGCCAGCTCCCGTGCATGTATTGTGCCTTGGGATGTGTTGAGTTTTGTGGCTGGGGTGATTGAGATGGGTGTGTCGAGGATTTGGTGTATTGTTGGGAGTATCATACCGTCGATGTTGTTGTATGTTTGTATGAGGAGCGCCCCCGATCTAAGTTGTTTGGCAATCAGGGGCACCCATGTGTATCTGGTGATCTCCTCCTCCACCAGCCAGGGGTCAAGGGAGCCCATGGGCTCCCCGTCCCTCCGGCGGCAGAGGAAGAACTCGCCAGTTGGGTGGGGTGTGGTGTTCATGTTCGTGATGTTTTGATTTGTGCTGGTTTGGTTTGGTTTGTAGGTGGTGTTGATCAAAGGGTGATATGACAGGTGTGTGGCACAGTGAACAGCGGACAGAAATAACAAGTTTTGGCGGAGGGTTCAGAAGGGCAAGAAGGAAGGCCGACAGGTGTAAAAGTAGGGGCAGAGAAAGTCGAAGAGTACACAAATAAATAAGAAACTGTGCTTGAAGAGAGCACAGACAGGCAGATCAGATAAAGATCGTGGATAGGGCACTAGAGGGAAGGTCGGATGGGGGTTTGGGGGGGGGGGAGCCCAGGGTGGGAGGGAGTGGCAACGCCGCCGGGCTGACCTTGTACTCAAGTAGTCGCCTGGTAGGTGTAGAGGTAGGTGCCACTACGGCGCCGGTTCTGCTTACGTTGTGGACATGGCGAACGCGCATGCGTGTCGCCAACTTCAGGATGCGACCAGTGCTCCGGTGACCACGCGGCATCCGACTGCCACTCCTCCGAAAGGAAATGTGCAGGCTGTGATGGGCCGCAAGGTGCGCACACATGGCATATCAAGCATGACATGCAAAGCTTGCAAGTTTAAAAAAGTTTAATAAAGCTCGTTGACATTGTTCTAGAATGAAAAATCGTAATCTTAGTGAACACTTGTAAATATAGCTACAAATTGTACCCTACTATAACCTCATCCTACCTAAGTGAGAAAATATATAATATGACGTATCATTCACTAAAAGTGTGTTGGCAATTAAATACATTCTTTACCATTGGAAACATCATTAGGCTGGGGATACATAGATTATCTTCCAAGAAGTGTTTTCAGTTTTTTAACTCGTCCTGTCTTAGGGGGGGTCTTCAACCGCACACCCAGGCTTTTCGCAGATAGCGGACGAACGGCGCGAGGTAGCGTGCACAAATTTAGCACACCTTTTCCCACATAAATGTGGCTTGCTGATGCAATTTTTTTAGGTTAGGTCATCTGGCGTCAACGAGTTAGTGAAGGTCAAGTGAGGTCACCTCCAAAAATGTCCAACCAGTCGTCACGCTTTAACAGATACAGATATTTTAATGAAACCTTCAGCGTTTGCTTATCTTAACAGATGCAACAAATCGTACGAGAGGAATTTTTCTTGTTTTTCCGTTTTTGATTACATATAAATTTTGCGTATTTCTCAAATTGCAGTTCAAGTACAGGATTCTGGCTAAAGTAAGCATTTTGTATTAGAGAAAGTTGACTTTCAAAGTTTCTCGGTCCTCTCTACCCTTTGGAAAAGGAAAATTGAAGAAAACTTGAAAACTCAAATTTTTGAAATTTCAACAAACAAAATTGTGGGGGGGGGGGCGAACAAAATGATAGCACTGGTCGATTTCCCTGTCCTTTTCTCATTCCAAATACTTATTTTTTCATATATCCCCCAAAATGAACTTCCCAGAGTCAAAAACATAATGTAAGTCGTGAAAAGTCGTGAATATCTAACCCCCCTGGTGATGGCATTTTGGGGGAAAATTGTTTTGGAGGGTGGTCTCGGACCCTACTCGTCGAGCGCTTTCCGATGACACATCTTTAGTTTTCCTGCGATGCTTAGTTTGGATTCTAGAAGGGGGTCTTCAACCGCCCCCCCCCCCCGAGACGGGGTGTGAGGATTTGACCGGAAAGACGGCGCGGGTTAGCATTCAGCACACAAAAAACAGCCCAGCATAAATTAATCCCATAGGGAAACGTATGCCCCTATATCCCAGCCCATATTCTGGAATCAATCATCTTAGGAAGTTTCGAATCTAGCCAGGCATGACAAAGCTTCGATTTAATGAATTATCACTGCTTGTAGCTTCATCAAGAGACCGTTCCAACATTTCTTCCTTTTATATTGCAGGACGCGTCCAGGAACATAGACAATCTGGATAATTTTAAAGCTATGGATCTTCATATAGTTTTTGCAACTAACTGTGCATTTGAAGTCCTAAACACCAGCAGCCTGAGTCTTGTAATAGTCCAGTATTAACAGAAACACTCATCTTTTAGCACTTAAGTATTGAAATCAGCGGGATTCTCTTTGCTCCCGTTAGGAGGCTAAGCAACACCCTGCTCGTACAAAGGGAGGGGCTCCAAGCGCCGGTCCCCAGTGTGGAATGGTATTGTCATATTTGTGCAATCTGGGTAGCCAAATATAATTGTATTACCACGATGCATTTGTGCCGGGCTACTGGTGAGAACTGTGCTCTGGTGTCTTGCAAGTTGGTAAAGTATTGATTCTTTTATTTCGACCTTCACCTGCGCCTGACGTGCCAAGCAGAACACTATTTAAAGGCTATATGTCGCATAATGTGCCAGAGGTTGGATTATGAAGTGTATACTGTACTGCATTATACTCGGTATATGCCGTACATTAGTAACTATAGTAGCTTCGCCTATATTATTCCTAACGCAAGCATTCACAAACAAGCTGCGGACGTAAAGGCAGCAAACACGGCTTGAATGCCCGATGAACTAGTTAAGATTCACACTGCCACCTAGTATGTTGTGGCAAGCTTGTGGAGTCGAACGTACACTCAACACTTGTACCGATGGCAAGTTGCCACAGACTTGTGCGTGTGGAATATAACTTGTATTTGCAGAGATGAGAGAGAGCGTAACATGGGGGGGGGGGGGAGATTGGTTTTTTGACGTGCCGGACCATAAAGGTCATTTGCGCCGCCTTGAAAGGAAGACGTTGCATATTTGTCTATGAAAGCGAGTGTTACGATCAAGGTACAGGCAAGTGGACATTTACGCTAAGGGAATTTTGCGTTATACTTTGTGCGAAGTTTTTGGATGCTGGAGGCGGGGGCTGGGTTGGGGACGTCTGCCTGGTGTCTAACTGGTTTTCATTTTACTTTACTGGTTTGGGTGGGGCTGGGGTGTTTTGAGTGTCGAGTTGATTTTGCCAGGGTGCCGGCTTTAGCCTACTCCTATCGAAGAGCACCGAGGGATTTTACCGTGCGGACAAGGAGGCAATTGTCCACACCGCCTCTCACGCCGGCTGCCGCGTGTTAGTTGTTAGTAGTTGGTTAGTTTATGCATGCCATGCAGGGTTGTCAGTTGGGTTAGTACGTTTCATAATTTGGCTCCTCTACGTCCGTTGTTCCTCTGGGTAGCCATTTACGTTAGGTGTCGGAAGGTAAGTCGGCTCATCTACGTCCGACGGCTCCTCTGGGTAGTGGTTTTACGTTAAGCTATTTTTTTTTAAGTTTCGTTGTTTTCCTAAAGCAAGTCGGCTCATCTACCTCCGACGGCACCGCTAGGTAGCCAATTATTCCTAACTGGGAGGCAAATCGCCTCATGTACGTCCGACGCCATGCGGGGATGGCTATTTACGTGTTTCCTACGAGTATTTCGCGGCCATGTATTGCAAGTTCATGTGAACGTTGGTAGTGCCTAGAGAGCTCATGCTAGTTCTGTGGCATACAGGTATTCAAATAGTAATTGAATGAGTTCTGCGTGTTTGTCACCGATAAGCGGTGGGAGCGATAGGGTGATGCCCTCTCTCTGGCAGAAGGCCTTAAGTGGTTGTCTCTGAGAGCTAAAGCTACTGCAGTCTAGCAGGATGTAGCCTATGCTTAACGTGGTGTTGCAGGTGACGCAGTGAGGTGTTGTGTGTTGGTCATCCTCTAATCGAGGCTGTGTTAGTTTTGTGCAACCGGTTCTAAGTCTAGTGAGGATGACCTCTTTCTGTCGGTGAGATTGATTTGATGTGTTCCATGTGCCTATGGTTGGTTTTATTGAGTGGGCGTGGTTGGATTTGTGTTGTGTTGAGTTGTGTTGTGTTCATGTCTTCTGTTGGTGTTGGCGAATGCGATGTTGTAGGAGTGCTTTGCAATCGTCTACCGAATATTCCACGCTGGGGTGGGTGTTCGATGCTAAGGCTTGCTTTGCGAGCCGGTCTGTTTCTTCGTTACCTGGGATGTTGGCGTGGCCCGGAATCCAGAGGAAGGAAAAGTTCATGTTTACGTTATGGGCCACGATTTGTTGGATTCAATCAATGATGTGATGAGGACAGTCGTGGGTGTTGCTAATTGACTGTAGGACGGATTTGGAATCTGAGCAACTCACTACGTTTCTGACTTTTCGCTTAATGAGAATTAAAATAGCGGCCAGAATGGCCATTGCTTCAGCAGAATAGATGGAGAAGTTATCCGGTAGACGTTTGGAAAATCTGAGACCTGGTCCAGTGATGCCGATGCCTACCTTAGCCTCGTGTTTCGACCCATCCGTGAATATGAGTGATTTGTGATTGTTGTCATCAGCGAACTTGTGAAAGAGGCCTAGAATCTCCGCCGATGTGATAGTGTCTTTCTTCTCCGAGAGCAAGTACTCGACCTTTGGTTGACTGAAAGTCCAGAAGGGCCTAATGGGCGGTCGAGCTGCAGTGGATGGCATTGCGAGGTTAAGATCTGAGAGAGCCGTGGCAATTTGAATGCTATATGGTGGAAGTTTGCGCGCAAATCGGCTCTTGTCGTATCTGCCAGGCATGAAGCAGCGCTGTGCCGGATGATTTAGAATGGATTTGATTTTGATGTGGTAGCGGCACAGGTGTTGTGTCCTTCTGTGGTGGAGTGATGGTGTGTTTGAGTCTACTAGAAGACTAGCTATCGGTGTAGCGCTAAGGGCGCCTGTGGCTGCTCTGATGCAGCTGTTTTGGATGACTTCTAATTTTTTACTCTGACTTTCTGAAATTGTGGAAAAAATGATGCTGTTGTATTCTATGATGGGTCGTATGATTGATGTGTACAGTCGCAGAAGTGTTTTCCTGTCTCCGCCCCAGTGCGTGCCTGCAAGTGCACGTATTATGTTGACGCGCTTCGCGCTTCGCTTCGTGATGTCGGTGATATGGGTGTTGAAACTGAGTTTTTCGTCTAAATGCACCCGAAGGAATTTGAAACTTTTCACCCGCTCGATGGCTTTGCCATCGATTTAAAGTAACGTTTTCGGTGTGGGACGGAGACGACTGTACGTGACAGTGGCCGATTTTTCTGCGGACAGGGTGAAGTCCGAAGTTTTGCACCACTTTGCAATGTGGTCTAGTCCTGCCTGAATGTTTTTTTTTCAGCTTTAAGGAAGCATTGTGATGTTGTCCAGATTGCTATGTCGTCCGCGAAAAGTGAGTAGTGAAGTGAAGTGTCCCCGTGGTCGGCAAGTATGTCGTTGATCATGATGATGAAGAGGCTCGGCGAAAGCACGCTCCCCTGAGCCAGGCCCTGCTCCTGAGTTGTGGTGTTTGATGTGAGATTGCCGCATCGGACCCTAAGAGTCCTATCCCTGAGGAAGTTGAGAATGAAGTGCGCCATGTGTCCGCGTAGGCCTATCTTATGGAGTTTGTGTGTCAGCGCTGACTTGTGTACTCGATCGAAGGCGGCAGTGATGTCTAGGTAGGCGGCTATTGTTGTGCGTTTGATGTATAGACCACATTTGATGTCATGCACTAACCTAATGAGATTGTCTGTAGTTGATTTTTGCCGTTGGAAGCCGCATTGAAATTCGTCGAGCAGGTCGTTGTGTTCCAGAAATTGCCTCAATCATGTGTTGACCATCCGTTCAACCAGCTTGCTAGCACAGCTAGTAAGTGAGATGGGTCTATAGTCTTTTGGGGTGGAGTGATCTTTGTGCGGCTTTGGTAATGGTATGACTACGCTCTCCCGCCAGGATGCGGGAAACGTGTCGGTTTGATACAGTTCATTTATGGCCGTTAGTAGATACGTTAGGGAGTTTTTGCTAAGACGCATAAGAAACTGGCAATGAATGTCGTCCGGCCCAACCGACGTGTTTCCACACTTGCTGAGGGCAAGTTCTACTTCGTGCATAGTGAATGACTGATTGTAGATTTCTCTATTGTCAGAGCTAAAATTTGCTTTGGAGGCAAGGGCGTCTAGGACGCTTACTATAGTGGTGTCATAGTTGCTGTTGCCTGATACGCTGGCGTAGTGTAATTTAAAGTGGAGCGTAACATGTGTGTGTGTGTGTGTGTGAATTTTGCCAGCCTGCCACCGCTTGGTGATATCGGCTGGTTCCGGTTGTGAAAAGATGTGTAAGACAGTGAGTAGCGTAGGGTAGGGGGATCAATCCGAGGTGGAGGTTTAGTAGAGTAGTCGAGCAGTGGTGAAGTAGCGTTGAGATGGTCTTGAAGATTAGAGTAATCCGGATCGATTGAAGATGTAGAGCTGGTGCTGTAGAGTTGTGTGAGAGCCGGAGATGATGAAGTCGAGAAAGAGATAGTTAGTCCGGACGGTGCCACATTGGGGTATGGGGTGTAGTGGGGGGGGGGGGTCGGGTCATCGCCAGGAGTGAACATTGCAAGAACATGAATATATATTTCTCTCTTTTTCTATTCGTTTTGTAACGTATCTTTTTTTCTTCTTCCTCTCCTCTTTTTTTCCCCCCATTTACCTGGTTTTGTTCATTTTCTCTTTCGTTTTTTAACATATCTTTTTCCTTCTTCCCCCCTTCTTCTTTTTCCTTTTTTTCACAATTCATCCATAATGCGTGTAGTTTTGAGAAAGCGGAAGAGGTGTTCGTGTAATGCTGGATGGTCGTCGTTGAGGAGCGTGGTGAGGTTCAGTGGGATGTTGTTCGTGGTGCAATAGTTTGTGATATGTTGTCTTTGGTTGTTGTATTTGGTGCAGTATATGAGCATGTGTTTGACTGTGAGTGTGTGGTGGCAGGTAGTGCATTGTGGTCGTGGTTGATTGAGTAGGAGGTATGAGTGTGTGAGTGCAGTGTGTCCTATGCGTAGGCGTGTTAGTGTCCGTTCTCTTAGTCTGGTGTTTTGGTTGATGGAGTGCCAGTGTTCGTGTTTGGGGTGCATTTCGTGTAGCTGTGTAGTTACTGTGTCCCATGTTTGTTGTATGTGTTTGTTGATGGCCTGTCGTATTGTGGGGTAGTAGTCGGATTGTGAATAGGGGCATTGTGTGGTTTGTTGGAGTGTTGTGGCTGTTTGCTTCTGTGTCTGCGTGTTCGTTGCCGTGTATGTTTGTGTGACTTGGGATCCAGAGAATTGTTGGCCGTTGTAGTATGGTGAGTTGTTTGTGGATGCGCAGTATTTTGGGTATGAGGGGGTGTTTGTATTTGGTGTGGGGTGTTATGCTCTGTAGTGCTGATTTTGCGTCTGTGGCTATGATGTTGTGTTCAATTTTGGTGTTGTATATGGTGCAGTATGCCGAGAAGATTGCAAATAATTCTGCTGTGTATGTGGATGCTGTGTCGTGCAGACGGGCGCGTAGGATGACCCGCGGCGGCGCTGCGTTGGTGTACAGCACCGCCGCTGCGCCCGTCTGCTGTGTATGTGGATTTGGAGCCGTCTGTATATATGATGTTGTAGTTGACGTGCTGTGCTGTGAATTGTAGGAATAGTTGTTGTATTTCTGCGTGTGTATATGTGTCTTTTGGCTTGTCAATGAGGAAGTGTGTGTTGGGTGTCGGCTGTTTCCACCATGCGATGGGTTGTGGGTGTGGTGTTGTCGTTGGGAGTGTTATGTCTAGTGTGTTAGCGTGTCGGTGTATGCGGCATCCTATTGTGGTTTGTAGTCGTGTGGAGTTCATGAGTTGGTGTCTGCGTGCTGTGCGGAGTTTTAGTGCCTGTGTGCATGGGTGTTGTTTCGTGAGTTGTGTTTTGTAGTGGTATCTAAGTAGTGCTTCTGTACGTCTGTGCTGTAATTCTGGGATGTGGTTGTATATGTGAAGAGAGTGAGAAGGTGAGGTGGTGAAGGCTCCTGTGACTATTTGAAGAGATCGTCGTTGAATAGAATCTAGAATTTTGAGGTTTGATTTAGCTGCGTTTTCAAAGAGTGGGGATCCGTATTCCAGAATTGGCCGAATGAGTGATTTGTAAAGGGTCAGAAGTGTGTTTCGGTCGGATCCCCAGTGTGTGCCAGAAAGTGCTCGTAGTATGTTGATTCTTTTTGAGGCGCGTTTTTGTATGTTTAGGAAGTGTGGCCGAAAAGTTAGTTGTTGGTCTAATGTGATACCTATAAATTTTGTTGTGGTGACAAAGGGAATGGGTGAGTTGTTTATTTTTAGGGGTCGTAGGTTTGTGTCTCTGTTGTAGCCGAAAATCATACATTTGGATTTGAGTGGTGCTATATGGAGGTTTAGTGTGGCGAGTTTGTTGTTGAGTTCTGTTAGTGCGTGTTGTAATACTGTTAGTGCGTGTGCTGGTGCTTTTGTTGATGTCCATAGTACTATATCGTCGGCGTAGACTGCAATTTTGGTCGAAAAGTTGTCGGTGACGGCGGAATTTAGGGCTAAAATGAAGAGTAGGGGACTGAGGACTGAGCCTTGCATTAAACCGGTGGTGGGGAATTTGGTGTCTGAGGTGTGGGGCCCAATTTTTACTTGAAAAGATCTGTTGAGTAAAGATCTGTTAGAAATGGAGGTAGTGCATCAGTCTGCCTTGTATGTCGATGTTGTGTAAGTGTTGTAATAGTGCTGTTATGTTGATGGTGTCATAGGCTTGTTTTAGATCCAGGAAGACGGCGGTCGTGGAGTGTTTCCTGGCCGCCGCTTCCTGGATGTTTGTGATCAGGTAGGTGAGGTTGTCTAAACATGATCGATTGGGAAGGAAGCCTGATTGAATAGGAGATATTAAGTGCTGTGTTTGAATGATATAGAGGAGGCGTTTTTTTAACAAGACGTTCGAATAGTTTGTGAAAGCAGCTAGTGAGGGCAATAGGGCGATAGGAGGTGCAAAGAGTTGAGTCTGTGTTTGGTTTAGGTATAGGTAGGAGAGAGGCGTGTAGCCAGGATTGTGGGTATGTATGTGTGGTCCATGCGGTGTTGTAGGTGTTGAGTAGTGTGTGTAGTGCTGATGTTGGTAGGTGTTTGAAGAAAGAGTAGTGAATGTTGTCCGGTCCTACAGATGTGTTACCTGTCTGTGTGATTGCTAGTTGTAATTCTGTAAGTGTAAATCTAGTGTTGTAGAGGTGTGTGCGTGTGTGTCTGATTGGGGGTGGGGGGTTTCGTGCCAGTGTAGATGATCTAAGATGGTAGTGGTCTGCGAATATGTTTGCTATTGTTTGGGGGTCTGTTGTGATGTTGTTGTTGTGTCTAAGTGTGATGGCTTTGATTGGGGGTCGTTGTCGGTGTTGAAATGTTTTCAAAAGTGTCCAAATTTCGCCTAGAGGTGTAAATCTATTAAATTTAGTGCTGAATGTGTTCCAAGAAGTCTTTTTTGCGTCTTTGATGATGGTCTTACATTGTGTTCTGAGTTGTTTGTATGTTGCTAGTGTGTCTGGTGTGCGGTGTCTTTCGTGTCTATGGCGTGCATGATTCCTCGCGCGGATCGCCCGGTGGCAGTCATCATTCCACCAGGGAGCCGCGCGAGGTTTGTGTTGACGTCGTGGTTTTGTTTGTGGTATGTGTTGGTGTGCTGTGGTGATGAGTATGTCTGCGAATTGTTCTGGTGATAATTGGGGTCTGTGGGCTGTTTGGATTGCTAAGGATTCTGAGAAAGGGTTCCAGGATGCTTTTTGAGGTTCCACCGGCCTGGCTGAGGGTTGGGTGGGCCGGTGGTCGGGATTTGGTCAAAGGTAATGGTGATGGGTGCGTGGTCGCTAAAGTGTGGGTCAGGGTCGGATGTCCAGGACAGTGTGAGGGCTATGCGGGAAGAGGCAAGGGTGACGTCTGGGGTTGTAGGCAGGAGGGAGCTGATAGGTACTAGGTAGGTTGGTGAGCCGGTGTTGAGTATTGTGAGATTATGCTGTGTAGCTATTGCGGTGAGTATGTGTGCTCTGTGATCAGGTTGTGTTGTGCGGGTGTCCCATAGGGGGTGGTGTGAGTTGAAATCTCCGGTGAGAATAACAGGTGTGCGAATTTGGCCAAGTGCTTTATTTAATTCCGAAAGTGTTTCTGTGTTCCGCGAGGGTGGATCGTAGATGTTGATGAGTGTGTAAGCTACGTTGTGTACATGAATTTCAGTTAGTAGTATGTCTGCCGTGGTGTCGAAATGTATCAGGCGGTGAGGGGTCGTGTTCCTAATGTATGTGCATACACCGCCTGATCTGTGTGGGTTGTGTGTGTCGTGTCTGTGTATTGTGTATTGAGGAATGTGAAAGTGATATGGGTCGTGGGGTTTGAAGTGTGTTTCTTGAATGCATAGTGCTATAGGGTTTGTTTGTAGTGCATAATGTTTAAATTCAGGCCAGTGTCCAATGAGTCCATGTGTGTTCCATTGTATTATTTTGTTCATTGTTTGTATGTGTTAGCGCGGGTGTGTGGGCGTTTAGGTGATGGTCGTTGTTTGGTTGTGCTCTTGGTTGGCCTGCGTGGTTGAGTAGTTGGTGGCATCGCGTTTGGGGGGTCGTGGTGTCTGAGTCGGTTGCTCCGTGTTCTCGTCCCGTCTGCTCCTCCGGGTCTGTGTACTGATCTATGTGTGCGTGTGGTGTAGGTGGTCTGTCCAGTGTGTGTGTGTGTGTGGTGTGTGGGGATGCTCCCGATGTTGGTTGTGGTTCCGGTGGCGGTGGTGGGCGGTAGGTTGGAGTAGATAGGTTTGGGTGTGCTTCACGGTGGTTTGAAGGTCCTGGTGTTGGTGGTCTGGTTTTGCAGGTGTTTGTATTACGTGGTGTTCGGTTGTCCTGGGGTTGTGGTTGTTTTGCGTTGGTGTTTGTGTTCTGTTCCTGTTGGGAGCGTGTTGTCAGAGGCTGGTAAAGGTCGTGTGTGTGTGGTGGTGGTTGTTGTTGCTGTGTGCCCGGCTGTGTGCGACGAGCCGGCCACGCCGCCGGCGGGTCCAGGACCGACGCCCTGGCCCGGTACGGGTCCATGCCCTCGAGGTGGATCCGGCGGAGCACCTCGCGCTCCGCCATCCACCGAGGGCAGGACCCGTCCGAGGACGCGTGGTCCCCCCCCCGCAGGCGGCGCAACACAGCTCGCCGCTGTCGCACGTGTCTGTTGTGTGTTGTTGTGCACAGCGGCCGCAAATAGGTGTGTTGGCGCGGCACCCCCCGCGGAGTGGCCATAGCGCTGACAATACTTACAGCGCCGCGGGAGGGGTGCGCGAGGTGTGACGGGGTACCGTAGGTACCCCGCTTTGATGTGTGTTGGTGGAGTCCTCGTGGTGAAAGTCAGTATCAGTAAGTGGTTTGTGGTGAAACCCGGCCTCGGGGGCGGCCAGTACACGGCGGAGACAGCCTGGCCCCCAAGCTTGAGGGCCAGCGTCTCCGCCGGTATACCGGCCAGCTCCCGGGCCAGGATAGTCCCCTGGCTGTTGTTGAGGTGTGTGGCTGGTGTGATAGCGATAGGTGTGTTCTTGATGTTTTTTTTTTATTCTGGTGAGTAGATGACCGTCAGTTGAATCGTTTGCCTGTATAAGGAGCGCCCTGGATCTGAGTGTTTTGGCGTGTAGGGGCGCCCCTGTGTATTTGGAGATTTCTCCCTCCACCAGCCAGGGGTCCAGGTACTCATTGGCTCCCCGTCCCCCCGGCGGCAGATGAAAAAATATCCCGTGGGCGTTGGTTCGGTGGTGATCATGTTCGTGTTGGTGCTGGTAGAGTTTTGCTGTCTTGTGGTGTTGGAAAAAGAGTGTAGATGGCAGGTGCGTGACACACTGTACACTTGACAAAATTTGGCGGAGGGTAAAGAAGGGCGTGAAGAGAGCCCGACAGGTGTAACAGAGGGGGCAGATAAAGACGAAGAGTACACAAATAAATCAGAAACTGTGCTTCAAGGGAGCACGAATAGACAGATCAGATAAAGATCGTACAGAGGGCACTAGAGGGAATATCGGGTGGAGATTGGGGGGTTCCTGGGTGGGGGGAGTGGCAGCACCGCCGGACTAACCTTGTAGTAGTGCTGGCTTGAAGGTAGAAGGTAGATGTAGCTGAAGTCTAGATGAAAGCACTGCACTGAATCACTGAAGAGGACTTGTAGAGGTAGATGTAGAGATGTTGTAGAGCGCGTAGATGCAGGTAGAAAGCTTGTAGACGATGGTGTAGAGCGAGGTGGTAGAGAAGGCTGAGAAGTAGATGCAGAAGCTTGAAGTTGAAGGTAGCTGAAAATAGGTTAGCGGAGCGGGAAGGTAGTGTTTGTAGGTAGAGGTTGGGTTTGGAGCGGTGCTTGTGCTTGTGTTCTCTGGCAGTGGGTATATGTGTGTGTTAGTGTAGATGGTGGGTGGCAGGTGGCAGGTGGCAGTTGGCTGGTGGCAGGTGGCGTCCTCTCCCGGGCCCGTCCGCGCTGTGGCCCCAAAGCTGGCGTAGTCCTCTCCTCCTTCACTCCTTCACTCCTCACGTCCTCCTCCGTAGCAAACACTCGTGCTTCGGTAAGAGGTAATTCAGCTTCGACCCTGGTGCAGGCGTGCAAAACCAGAAGAATTTGGTATGTCGCCGCTAGCTACGGCGAGGGGACGGTTGTTGCGACCGCTACAAGCTCACCAATTCACACTAATCCAATTTATGGCATGATCTAGAGCCTGTGTGTCATACCAACACCCACCGTTATATCGAAGGTGAGCAATCTAGAGGAAAAATACCAATCTCGCAACCAAAGGGCTGTCGGTTCGAGTCCCACCTGTCGCTACTCTCCTCTCGTGATCAGTCGGCGTGAGAGGTTGGCGATGCGATGTGGCTCAACGATCGATGGATCGCAACCACCAATAACCACCACCACCGCCATTCTTTCGTTATGAGCCCAGCGATACTAGCCGGCACGACAGGCACATCGTGTCCGGGGAGGCCGGCGTGCCAAGGACGGTAGGGTGACGAGTCTGTTCCAATGGACATCTGCTGGCATATCAGGCACATTGTTTGCAGCGAGACCGCGTGCCAAGGACTACGGTAGGGCGCCGTATTTGTACCAATCGAGGCAGAGATATAAAGATGACTGAGGAGATCGCTTGCGTAAGCACGCATTAAAAGGAGCAACGTTCGCATAATCAATGGTATTGATATTTAGCGTTCACAGTGTTTGTTACATTGTACTTTCCTACAACCAGTCAGACACGGATGAAAAGTGATCGAGTGCAGTTTAAAACCGCCAAAGGAACTATAGTCTAAAGCCGAAAGTTTGTTATCTTCCCACTACCACGACCAGCACTAACTCGAACTAGCATGATCAGCGTGAACTCCAACTGGAATGATCAGCACGAACTCCGACTAACACGGAGGTGCATCCAATGGGCGGTCATGAGCAAGAGCACAAACTACAAGCCAATCAGCAGAATCCGTCCTGCACGCCGGATAACAAATTATTTAGTTTCATTTTGCCTACCTGCGCCCTATTCATCTCCCGACATACCAGTGCTCTAGATGCACACGTGCGACACACATCGTCCCTACCTGCCGTGCATGTTACCGGCCAGCCCTCGTATCTGTGTGCGTTACTGAATAGCACTGCTTAGTCGCGGGAGGGGGAGGGGAGGGTGTGGCGGTGAACAGCTCTCTCCGTGACCGGACCACCGCTGACCACGGCTGCCGTCTGTTGATCCTACACAGTAACTTGACGCCGGTTTGACGACGTGACCAGGGTGCCAGTCAGACCGCTGTGGCTCCCTTTATCGCCACACAGTTCAGCGCGGCCGGCCGTCCGCCGCCCACGGCCAACATTATTGAAGCATTACTCCACTAAACAAATATTTGTAGCTCTATCCGCACCCATAAAGAGCGAATATGAGAGGCGAGTAGTGCTCCTTTTGCCGTCTTATTGGCCGTAGCGCCCTATCGCGTGGCTGTTGCGTCGGTGTCGACGGAGGCGGCGCCGGCGGCGGCGGCGGCACATCGTCACTCGGTCATCGACGGCCGACGGGCGCGCGCCAGACGACGCACGAGGCGATCAGCGACAGCGACGGCTACTGGTGAGGTGATCGACAGGAGTGGAGCACGCACTGCTGACTGAGGAGCTGTAGACGGCTGCAGAAACGACGGCTAACTGAGCCGAGAAGTTATCAATCTCGCCAGGGAATATTCAGAGAATATTCAGAGAATCTGCGCTTTGATTTGTTTCTCTTAAATTTGTTCTGTTATCTCAAACTATTGTTCGATGCGAGTTTTAATACCGAGTCTCTCAACTCACCTGTTCTCATCAGAGGTCAGTGACCTGGTGCGGCACAGATTGATCTGCGAATCACAAGTTATCAGGGAACCGTGGTGCGATAGACAAGCCGGCAGTATTGCAGCACATCAAGCGTTGTCATTCCAAGATTTATTTGCATTTTCTGATATCCATCCAGAGTTGACCAGCGCTCTTTGATTGGTGTTGCAAAGCGACCCGAGGGTGAGCGCCGCAGTCTCCAATCGTTCAGTTCCAGGGACACGACTGAAACGCTCCGGGGTTCAGCGTGCTGACTATAGGCAGCCGGCTTCTTGTGTTCGGCGTCAGGAGGCGTGATTCAGAAGTCGGCCAGAAACGTGTTGTTGACGAGCAGCAGCGCGATTCCAACACGATGGAGAAGCTGAACGAGTACACTGGCGGCTACTGGAGGATCCAAGCGGTGAAGGAGGCGTGGCGCGAGTGGCGAGACAACCGCCGGGAGAACGCCGGAGTCAGAGCCGGGGCCGGAGCCGGGACCAGAGCTGGGGCAGCTGGATCGGCATCGGTAGCTGGCCGCCTCCGTGACTGGCTACTGACTCAAGCCGCCTCCAGCACTGCCGACTCGGACTACTCCCACCTGCACCGGTGAGTGTCACTGGGAGGCTCATCTGCACCGGTGAGTGTCACTGGGAGGAACGTCTGTACCGGTGAGTGTCACTGGGAGGCTCATCTGCACCGGTGAGTGTCACTGGGAGGAACGTCTGTACCGGTGAGTGTCACTGGGAGGCTCGTCTGCACCGGTGAGTGTCACTGGGAGGCACGTCTGCACCGGTGAGTGTCACTGGGAGGCAAGTCTGCACCGGTGAATGTCACTGGGAGGCACGTCTGCACCGGTGAGTGTCACTGGGAGGAACGTCTGTACCGGTGAGTGTCACTGGGAGGCACGTCTGCACCGGTGAGTGTCACTGGGAGGCAAGTCTGCACCGGTGAGTGTCACTGGGAGGAACGTCTGTACCGGTGGGTGTCACTGGGAGGCACGTCTGCACCGGTGAGTGTCACTGGGAGGAACGTCTGTACCGGTGAGTGTCACTGGGAGGCTCGTCTGCACCGGTGAGTGTCACTGGGAGGCACGTCTGCACCGGTGAGTGTCACTGGGAGGCTCGTCTGCACCGGTGAGTGTCACTGGGAGGCTCATCTGCACCGGTGAGTGTCACTGGGAGGAACGTCTGTACCGGTGAGTGTCACTGGGAGGCTCGTCTGCACCGGTGAGTGTCACTGGGAGGCTCGTCTGCACCGGTGAGTGTCACTGGGAGGCTCGTCTGCACCGGTGAGTGTCACTGGGAGGCACTTCTGCACCGGTGAGTGTCACTGGGAGGCACGTCTGCACCGGTGACTGTCACTGGGAGGCTCGTCTCCACCGGTGAGTGTCACTGGGAGGCACGTCTGCACCGGTGACTGTCACTGGGAGGAACGTCTGTACCGGTGAGTGTCACTGGGAGGCACTTCTGCACCGGTGAGTGTCACTGGGAGGCACGTCTGCACCGGTGAGTGTCACTGGGAGGCACTCACCGGTGAGTGGTGAGTGGTCTGCACCGATGAGTAGTACTGGGAGACACATCTGCAATGATGGACAGTACTGGGTAGTATTGGGACATGTGTCTAAGCCGATGGGTGGTACTGGATGACACGTCTACAACGGTAGGCATAATTGGACAGCACGTTTGTGCCGGTGGGCGGCGCTGGGAGAGACGTCTGCATGGGTGGTTGGTATTGGAAGACTTTGCACTAGGTGCGTTATTGGGATACGCGTCTCGCAGAGGTGACAAATGTGTTCAGCCTATCACCAACAAAATATCAGACAGCACCAGGCTGTTGCATGTTGAACTGATGTTGTCACAGGTAGCATGAAATATAATGTGATTTTGTTGCGTAGTGGTAAACATAATACTCGTCTTTTTTGTTCTGGTGGACAGATATCATGCAATCAACTGCATTGGTTTCATCGCCCTGTAGATACTCTTCTTTCGTCAACTCTGTCACGCACATGTCGTACGTCATAGCTCCCAGATGTGAGAGAAGACGTTTTTCTTCCGCCGTCACGCCATCAAAAAAAAAAAAACACCGGTACAAGGCTGTTTGATACGCCGGCGTACATACCTTCTTAACACGGCCGTCTTCAACAAAAACTCGGGACACGTCTGCGGCACCAGCTGTTTAAAGGCATATCCCTGCACAGTCATGGCGCCCTTCGTGCACGTGGCCAGAGTTTGCACAGCGCTCTCCACACCACGACTTCTCTCAAAATGTGCATCAAGTACAGACTTGATCACTGTTGGGGAAAGAGTTTCTTATCCTTCCTCCAGACAATTGATGACTGCTAGGACCGCTCCCCTGTCGTCACGAAGCACAGATTGTCCCCAGACAAACCACCAAGGGATGCGAGACAAGAGCACTGCTTGAAGAAATCGTCCGGTTCGTGAGAGCCATCATACAACGGAAAGTCACTGAGAACTATCTTCACTGACTCCATCTTCAATATCGCACCGCTGCCACTATGTCACGGAAACGCAGAAGCTCCGCATCAAACCGATGTTCGGGTCCGACTGTGTATTCCTCTCTCGACTAGCGGGCAGGTCGCGCAGCCAGCTGATTGCAGACTCGCACTCAGGCGCCACCTGGGTCAGTGTCGGACCCAGGCTCGGTAACAGTCAGGCTGGTGGCGGTGCGCAAGTAGTCGGTGGGCCACCGGACAGGCGCATCGCAATCTCACGCACAGACCTCCTCCGGGTGCCCGACAAAGCGGAGAAATTCCCGGCCACTCCGGACATATCAAGCATCTCAAACGTCCTGAACGCTCTGAACATTCCGATTATCTGGAACATCCCAGACGAACCGAAAATCCCTAAGATCCTTAGCACCCGAAGCATTTTGAACACCGGGAGCATCTCAGAATAGAGAGCAGAATACGACAGAGCAGAGCATAACAGAACAGAATACCGTGAGAATCCTATAAATCATGAAAGCTTCGAGAATCCTGGGATCCTGAAAACTACGACAATCCCGAACACACTTGTCATTGCAAGTATCCGGAACGTTCCAAACAGTTATGTCAGCTTGATCGATCCGCCTGTGCCAGGCTGATACAGTGCGGGAGCATATAAATATACAGTGCCGGCCGGACTGGCTTCGGTGACGGGGGTGTCCGTGCACACCCGTCACGATGCCATCAGAGCGTGACGCCCTGGTCGTGACGACTGACCATGACGAACCGCGTTACAGGCGCAAGAGTCGCTGCGACTTGTTACGCATCTCTGCCGCCGTCATGGGCATTGAGTTCTGCTACGCCGCTGAAACGGCATTCGTGTCGCCCACGCTGCTGTCAATCGGTGAGTGTCCGCGAGTGTCATTGGCGGGAGAGGCGGCCGCGCATGAGTGCGATTGGCGGGAGAGTCGGCCGCGCGTGAGTGTGATTAGCGGGAGAATCGGCCGCGCGCGAGTGTGATTGGGAGAGTGCGCGCGTGAGTGCGATTGGCGGGAGAGTCGGCCGCGCGTGAGTGTGATTAGCGGGAGAATCGGCCGCGCGCGAGTGTGAGTGACCGCACGTTGCAGTTGCAAAAACAGTTGCAGAATATAACATCTGATACAGCTACTTGACCAGATGCTATGTATACTAAGATTTTAGTAGAGTATACTAAAGCATTGGCAGTTGCCCTAGGTATCATTTTAAGCGTTTTATAGAGTAATATGAAGTACCTGAAGATTGGCGAAAGGCAAACGTAGTACCGATTTAAAAAATGGAAATATCAGGTGTGTATGAAACTACTGGCAAGTCAGCATCACCTCAATGGTTTGTAGCGTACCAGAAAAGTTAATTAACCCGCGCTGTCTTTCCGGTCAAATCCTCACACCCCGTCTCAGGGGGGGGGGGGTTGAAGACCCCCTCTAAAATCCAAACTAGGCGTCGCACGAAAACGAAAGAGGTGTCATCGGAAAGCGCTCGACGAGTAGGGTCCGGGTCCACCCTCCAAAGAAAAATTTCGCGCAAAAGTGACGTCACCAGGGGAGCTAGATATTCACGACTTTTTACGACTTACATTATGTTTTTGACTCTGGAGAGTTCATTTTGGGAGATATATGAAGAAAACACAATTTATTTGGAATGAGAAAAGGACAGCGAAGTCGACCAGGGCATATTTTTTCCCCCCGCAAAAAAAAACAAACATTTTTTTTCAAACTTCAAAATTTTTAGTTTTCAAGTTTTCTTTAATTTTCCTTTTCCAATGGGTAGAGCAGACCGTGAAACGTTGTTGAAAGTCAACTTGCCCTAAGGGAAAATGCATACTTTGGCCGGAATCCTGCATTTGAACTGCAATTTGGCAAATACGCAAAATTTATATGTAGTTAAAAACGAAACAAAATATAAAATTATACTCATACATTTTGTTGCATCCGTAAAGTTAAGCAAATACTGAAAGTTTCATTAAAATATCTATCGGTTAAAACGGGACGACTGGTTGAACTTTTTTGGAGGTGACCTCACTTGACGTTGACTAACTCGTTGACCTTAGATGACCTGACATAAAAATGTTGAATCAGCATGTCAAATTGATGTGGGAAAAGGTATACCTAATTTGGGCGCGGTGCCCCGCGCTGTTCGTCTGCTACCCGATAAAAAAAAACTTGAAGGGGGCGGTTGAAATCCCCACTAGACGAGACGGGTTAAACATAATAATCAGATTCATCTAGATAGGCACAACATTCTAAGGGATACCTAACAAGGATTTTGATCGCGAAGATATCGTTTAGCTATCATATTAGATTCCATGGAGTATGCAACAAAAGAAGCAGACATTCGAAGCAGTATGCATGTTGTGTACTTAGCCTTCAGCGAAGCTTTTGATAAAGTTCCACATGTAAGTCTAACCCAGCATCTAGGGCAGCACAGGATTGATGGGAAGGTTCAAGGTTGGATTGGAACATGGTTAATGGAACGGAAGCAAAGGGTAATGTTGAATGGATATAAACATTAATGCAATGATGCTCTGAGTAGTGCCACAAAGCTCTGTTCCAAGGAAACTTCTCAGTATTACCGTTTTGAAAAATATTTAGATAGAACTGAGGAATAGGACGTTCAAATTTGCTGGTGACATAAACTTGGTAGGAGTCGCTTACAGTAGTGATCAATCTAGTGATATTCAACTAGACTTGGAGGACCTAACAAAGTGCGCTAATCAATGACAGACCTCTTTAAGCTGTGAAAAATGTATGGTTATGCATGTGTGGTCTGGGGGTGAGACTTCCAGAAATACAATGGGAGGTAGGAAACTGGGTACTATTGAAGAGGGGAGATATATTGGTGTGTTAGTTTCCATTGATCTTAAAGCGGGCAAACGATGCATCTCAGCAAGGAACAGGACCAGCGGAATGCTGGGAATCATTAATAGGACTGTGAGGTATTAGAGCAAGGAAGTCATGAAAAGATTATGCCTAGCCTATGTGCTTAGAACATTTTGTATGAAGGCATGGTATGAAGGTATACAGGTATGATATAGAAGATATAGGTAAAAGATATAGGTATGCTTCGAAAAGATATAGGTATGCTATAAAAAAGTGTAACGGTAAGCCACTAGACTCATCAGTGGAGTAGGCAACTTAGAATATGAGAAAAGCTTATGGCATTGGATATGTACTCCCTCGAGTATAGGAGATCACGGAAATGAAATACGTATAATTGAAATGGAGCAAATTCTTAAAGGGCTAGATCAGGTAAATCTGAATGATGCCCTGTTATTTACACTATCACATGCAAACACCCATCAATTCAGGTTGTACAAATCAAAGCGTAGGACAGTTAAGCGACAGCAGATCTTCAGTTAAATAATTGTTGCTCACTGGGTTAGGCTGCCTGCTGATGTTGTGGGGGTCTCTCATTCAATGCAATTACAAACAGGATGGACAGTTTCATTAGGCCGTAAAATCTTCTTTTCTTAGCTCTAAGTAGTGGTGGATGGGGTGAGATTTATGCTGAGCATGTGTGTAATGTACAGGCCACTTTGAGCAGATATGATATAATTTTGGTTGGGCACTCAAGCCATATGTGTTTCGGGAGTTCGAGTGAATTGGGCTGGATGAGTAAGATAGATAGGTATTGATGAGTCTGGGGGATGTTGGTGGATGAATTCTTCGAAATTAGGGATGTGGTATTGGTTGTGGTGGTGAGTGTCTTTTTGCCAGGGTTATGGTATCTTCCCTTTACAGACTGAACCTGGATGGGCCCTTCTGGTTCTTACTAAGTCTGAACACTTTATGGCATTATGAATAAACCTCAGCGCCTTATTGGCCGTTTTGACAATGTTATCAATATTCCATATGTTGTTTAAAAGCTGCGTCTTAGCCGTGCAGGATGACACCCAGGTTACGTCCTAAACAATTCACCTAGACCCGAAGCTTTTTATCCGAATGGCTACAAATTTCTTCGTGATGCTGTTCTGCGGTCAGACCGGCCGGCCCCATTTCCCGCCGCTGTTATTGCGTGTGACGCGTTTGCGTCCGCACACCATTTCGCAACGGAGCAAAGTCCGTGCGCTGCATATGGACGTGTGTGGAAATGTGTAAATAGTGTGTTTGAGCGCGCGGCGCTCGGTCTGTGTGCGTGTTCGTGTGCACCTCAGATTCTAGTTTCAGGGACAAAGTATGCCTCCCGTACCCGGTTTCCGGAGCCATGTCTTTTTTTGGGGGACAAATACTTGTGCTGGAAACTGAATTCCGAGTTATTCGTTGGACATATACTGTGTGCATCCTATATACGTTATAAGTCAACATCGGCTGTGGGGATATCATATCTTAGATCCCCACATTCCCGGCTAAGCGCACATCCGATTTTATGGGAGTATGTGTGTGAGCGGAGCCTGTTCGAGTATGTATTGGACGTTGTTGCATATCAGCTATAATCAGCTCTGGACGTTCCGACAATTATGGGCTTCTGGACTTCGACCATGAAGAGTGTGGCTTACCGACATCTCAGGTAGATCCTCGTAACAAGCGGCTGATCGTGAGGGTGATTGAAAATAGCTGCGTTATGTGTCACTCGATTTCAGCTTTGTTAACATGAAGCGAAATAAAATGCACGATACAGGAATTCGACTCGAGGGATATATTGTTTGCGCATAAAATTTAAACAAACAATTATTTTCACAACGTATTCTTATTTTCCTCTTTTAAGTCACATCGGATAACCTCACAGCTTAAATAAAAATGCACCTAAAATGTGCGTTTCCAGCGTCGTGAAAACGGAGGAGTAAACGCCCAAATAGGGACAGCAAAATTGGACTCAGTTGGGTGGAATATGATACTTTCATGGCTAGGAACTGCTTGAAATGATTCTTGTTTACTCTGATGGAGCAATGTTTTTATGGACGGATCCAGGGGAAAAATGAGACGCATATGGTGCAAAAGACGCTCTTTTTATCCGATAGCATTTGCAAGAAATGGATAGCCATGTAACTGTGTCGACACCTCGTTGGTATGTCCTATTTCCGTCCTTGACGAAATAAACACGATGATTGCATGAAATGCATCAATGCAACAACGGCTTAGAGTTGAAAAAGAATTGTTGAACTCCTAAAATGTGGCATCCTTGTCGCTTGATCTGGAACTGCCTCTGCCCTGTGGGAAAAATGGAAAAACTGTCCCGAAAAGTTCATGTTATGACTCCATATGTGGGCGAATGCTAGGAAAGAACAGCCACCAAGCTTCACAAAACTGCTCCTAATAATTTAGATATTGAGAACGAAATGCCTGAAGAGAGGGAGGGGCTACCTTCTCTTAAGGCCTTTAAGTCTTCGTAAAGAATATGGTTGAGACGTGACAAAGGCATAATTTCGAAGTCAGGAAAAATATAGAAAGCATTGACCGGATAGTGTGATTGATACCTTACAACTTAAATGTATACCATCAACGGACTCATTAGCACCCTTCACACCACGCAGGGCATAGCTGGGAAGTGTAATTTGCAAGTACACAACATTGTAATGAACAACATCAAAGCATCGCCCCTCTAAATCCATTAGTCTATTTCCATGTCTTGTTAATTATGCGGTTCCTGGTGGATAAAAGAGTTGTTAACGTGCTTTCCGTCTTATTGTAAACCACTAGAAGTTCCAAGGATGCCAGAACTAGAATCCCTAGTTCTAGAAAGTCTTAGAAAGCTCTACCCATGGAGATTTACACCAAGAGTCTCCTACTTCATTCATCAGCACGGGTTTGATGAAAAAGTTCAAGGCTGGATTGAAACATGATTAATAGGAAGGAAACAATGGGCAGTATGAATTGGATGCAAATTTGAATGGATGGACCTTTTGTGTGGTGCGCCACAGGGCTCCGTTCTAGATGCACTTCTCTGTGTAATCTTTGTGAACAACATTTAGTATAGGCTGAGGAATTGACTGCTTAAAGTTGCTGACGATATTAAACTGGTAGCAATTGCTAACAAAAGTGATGAATCTAACAATGGTCGGCCAAACTCGCAAGACAAAAAGTAAATGATAAATGGCTGATGTGTTCAAACTATGTCATCAATGTAAGTTAATGCATATGTGATCTGCTGGTTGGACATTTGGATGTACAATGAGAGGTATTAATCTGGATGGCATTGAAGAGAAAAAGAGTTGGGTGCATTAGTTTTGAGTTAAATGAAAGCAGAAATATAATCGAGCTCAACTAGAAGAGGGCAACTATGATGTTAGAATCCATTAACAGGGCTGTGGAATCTAAAAGCACGGAAATGACAAATGCTGCGCTACTACTACAACACTGGTGCAATGTCCCCGTCAGGCATCCCGACAATTCCACAGAACTACCTGGTACATTTACATTTTATTATTTGTACCACGTCTTTATTCGTGGTATATTTATTCATGAATCACGAACCACAGACTTTTTGTAGGGACATTTTAGTACTGTTGTGCTTACCACACGTTTTAATCTTATTTCGCAGTATATTTATTGCACTTTATTATACCATGAATTTATCCATGCACAATCTGCGCCAACAGATGTGAACCTATTGCCCATTTCGTACCAACTCCGAGCAATTGCTGCCCAAACAGCACTCAGCACACTGCCATCACTTGCTGTTGTTTGGTGTGACCTCCCATTGAGCGTCATTCTGATTCATTCTTCTAGCCTCTATGTATTTCATGGAAAGCCGGTCTTGCAGTGTCCAATGCACATCTCATTGCTTTGTCACAACTTCTACTCGGAACTTTTGAGGCCGTGTTGCGAGCTTCGACGTAAATATCGGCGTATTCGTTTCATGGTAGCGGACGTGGGCGACGATCCAGAGTGACGGTGCAAGTGTTGTAGGTTTTGAATTGGATGGTTTTGCCGGGTCAGAAATCGCAGATTATTGTGTCACGCCACGCTTCGATACTACAACTCTGACATGCATTCCTGGCTTCAAACATGCTTATCGCGAAAAAAGCAAGTTTCATACTAAAAGCAATACATCACTAAAATGCGAAGTTGAACGTAGGCTCAGGATATGCAAAAGATTTTAAACAAACGTCTGTTTATGCATACTTCGGCTGAATACAATAGTCAACAGTGGGTCTCAATTTTGTTCCGAGAATGCAAATACGTGTTCATGAAATATATATTCAAATTTACTACCGGAAATGTTTGAACTTTCTGATAGACATAATAGATATGGGGGATTCAGTTAAAATCATACGACATCATGAATGGTACGGTCCCATTCAGCTTTCTTTACAGTATGCGAATATGCACGGCTTCTTAACGTCACTGTACCGATGACGAGAGTGGACTTCTCAGTAAGAAGTCCCTGATGCCGTCGGAACTCCAATGTTAGAACTGGTCTATATATGCAACTGTGATGGAAATTGGCGGGCACAACGTGCAGTTCCTAATCGAGTGGTGTATACCATGTTGCAGCCCGTGTTTGACTGCACTTGCATTCACGTAGGGATTCTCAATTTCCGTGATGTAATCTTAGATAATGGCAATTTGTTCTCATTATTCGTGCGTTTGTCAATGGAGACCCGGAACAAACAGCAAAGCGTCAGAAGGCATTATGAGCGGATTGGTCTATGACGTGGTGACTTAGTAGTTCTTAGAAAAAGAAAACGTAGGAGTATGATCATAAACATAAATTTAGCTTAACCAAATGTCATGCAGGCACAGATAGTTGGCTCCACCGTCTAACCATGCACGCCGATTCACATAGCTATGGAGGAACCCTGTCCCCTCCTCATCCAATATTGGTTTAGACCAGCAATACCTGCAGTATTTAATATCACGCACAATGAAGCGTCACGATCGATCCGTGCACACCCTCTGTCTCGGTATATTACCTCCATCCCGAGCACTTTCCTCGCCACTGCGTGCACTCGTAAAAGTATGTGTGTGAAGCCATAACGTGTCTGGGAACATTGGCTTCTGTGGCCTGGATGTGGGTGGAATCAGTTAGATAGGCTCGGCTCATGTGAAGTCCCCACAAACCCGGTATTTCGCACAATTGTGATATGAGAATAACTATGATAAATGGCACTTATGGCACTTATGGCACGCATCAGAGCCTCCGTATCAGTACAGGCACATTTCCTAACCCAAATCAGAATACATGGAAACCTTCACTTAATTGTATGTCCCCACATATCCCAATAGGTTCGCATCCCACCACAAACCAGAATTAGATGTATGTATACGATATATGTGTGTGCATGTGTATGTGTATACATGCAATGCATGTACACGGCGAAAAGGAGAGCAGAGGGAATGTCTGCGTGTGGGTTATGCATGGTAGCGGGAGTAATTAATAAGAATTAACGTGCAAGAATGAGCACGAGAGTGGGTAGGTAGGCGAGCGAGCTGTAAACGTGATCATAACGCTCCATCATGCTTTTTTCATGACTAGAGCGTTATGTTAGACAACCGCGCTTAACTGTGTGTAGTTGCTGTAAGCTGTTCATGTTGTCGTAACTGTAAGCTGTTCATGCTAAACAGTCATTGCAATAGGATTGGGAAACCATTCATGGCAAGCGTTAGGTTCTAGCATCCAGTGCAACGAATACCACGCAACAGGCATTTTTTAACAGAAAGGAATTCGCTTGCCATACGCTTTATTTCGGTGGGATGATCATCCATTCAAGCAACAGGCCTAGCCATCTTGGTTTGTTCTTTTTACATCTTCTCTACGATTTCAGGAGCAGTAAATGATGTAGTGGAAATGTAAATTGAGTAATAAGTTCAAGTTGTTCCTTCCCAAGTTGCCTATTTCACTACACATATTCCCTCATTAGGCATATTCCCGGTGACTATTTAGGCATATTCCCGGTGATTCTGTGTTCCACAGCCACTCGGCGGTGACTCTGTGTCCTCAGGCGTGCTCCACAGCCACATAACACTGACCCGGTGCCTCAGGCGTGCTCCACAGCGACATGACACTGACCTGGTGCCTCAGGCGTGCTCTACAGCCACATGACACTGACCTGGTGCCTCAGGCGTGCTCCACAGCCACATGACACTGACCTGGTGCCTTAGGCGTGCTCCACAGCCACATGACACTGATCTGGTGCCTCAGGTGTGCTCCACAGCCACATGACGCTGACTCTGTGTCCTCAGGTGTGCTCCACAGCCACATGACACTGACCCGGTGCCTCAGGCATGCTCCACAGCCACATGACACTGACTCTGTATCCTCAGGTGTGCTCCACAGCCACATGACACTGACCCGGTGCCTCAGGCGTGCTCCACAGCCACATGACACTGACCTGGTGCCTCATGTGTGCTCCACAGCCACATGACACTGACCCGGTGCCTCAGGCCCACACTTTAGGTGTGCTCAGCAGCCACCGTGCTATGGTGCCTTGTGTGCTCCACAGCCACATGACACTGACCTGGTGCCTCAGTGTGCTCCACAGCCACATGACACTGACCCGGTGCCTCAGGCATGCTCCACAGCCACATGACACTGACTCTGTATCCTCAGGTGTGCTCCACAGCCACATGACACTGACCCGGTGCCTCAGGCATGCTCCACAGCCACATGACACTGACTCTGTATCCTCAGGTGTGCTCCACAGCCACATGACACTGATCTGGTGCCTGTCGCCGCTGATCGGCTTCTTCCTGACGCCTGTGCTCGGATCGATGAGCGACCGCTGCCGCAGCCCCTTTGGCCGACGGCGTCCGTTCGTGGTGCTGCTCTCCGTCGGAATCGTGCTCGGTACGTAACACCGCGCGGCCGGTCAACTCCATAACACCGCGCGGCCGGTCAACTCCGTAAAACCGCGCGGCCGGTGACCTCCGTAACACCGCGCGGCCGGTCAACTCCATAACACCGCGCGGCCGGTCAACTCCGTAAAACCGCGCGGCCGGTGACCTCCGTAACACCACACGGCCGCTGACCTCCGTAACACCACACGGCCGGTGACCTCCGTAACACCACACGGCCGGTGACCTCCGTAAAACCGCGCGGCCGGTGACCTCCGTAACACCACACGGCCGCTGACCTCCGTAACACCACACGGCCGGTGACCTCCGTAACACCACACGGCCGGTGACCTCCGTAACACCACACGGCCGGTGACCTCCGTAACACTGCACGGCCGGTGACCTCCGTAACACCTCGCGGCCCGTGACCGCCGCAGAGGACTCGCTGGGCCTCAGAGCACAATGACAAGGTGCATAGCTGCATGCTTGAGGACCACAGCTCTTGCTGAATGGCCGAGTTGCTGGCGCAGTCCAGAGGAACAAGGATCTCGCGAAAGTCTACAATGTGTCAAAATCCAGGTTAAAGATTAAGCGCCATGTGATTACATCACGTATCTGCGCTATGCACTGTCGATGCGTCCTAAAGCACTAATAACTAACTGCGCTATTTACTGCACATGATAAGCGCTATTTTCCAGTGAATAAAATGAGGAATTTGGTGGTAAATAGTCTGGAGGCACCTGTTGGATTAAACAAAAGTACTCTCAAAGATGCAACATATCATGTATGCATGCAATATATAGGATACATCGTGGCAAAGCGCATACCCTTATATTTGAACTGCGATGGCTTTTAAAACAATGCTCGATTAATTAGCAATGTAGGATTAAAAATAAAATTTCTTTATAGTCCAGCTTAAAAAAAAAATACATCGCGCATCCAGGCATTTCTGCATAAATTGCTATATTCTTAGACGTGCCAGGAAGGGTGCTTTGCAACCTCATGCACCACCTACCTTGTGGAAAAGTCAGCCATATGGGATACAGTACTGGCCTGTGATTTGCCCTTGAATTATCGTCAGGCTTCCTGATCTTCAAGGAACATTCAAAGGTCGGTTGGAGAACTGGTGACCTCAAAGGACCCCTACCGACCATAATTAGTGGGCGGGGCCATGCCACAGAACATGTAGCCGAAGCGGCTGAGCGGGAGCTGCGAGCACACGTAGAGGCCTAGCCTGCCTATGTGCGAGACACCACATACTTGTCAGACCTGTTTAGAAAATCAGTGCAGCCCCTTTCAGAAACAATTGTTTCAAAGGACCGATGTTTTGCCACGCAAAACATCGGGCATTTCAATTAATTCGGACGTTAGAAGATTATACGCAATGCGAGACGCAAGGATTCCATAAAATTATTTAAAAACGTGCCTCGTATGAAGCGAATTGAGGTTTGTCGGTAGGCCTTAGCTGCTAGAACATGCTCAGGAATTCCAGCAGACAAGATGCTGAAAAATATAGCGGATTTTGATCCTTGCGTACGAGTTCAAAGAGGGCACGGCGATATAATCTAGATATAGTGTTAGGTAGGTAGATATATTAAATAGATAGAAAGTTAGGCAGGAATTAAGCCTTTGCGCATCCAAGGCAATGGGAAAAATAGCTATTTTATCAATCTTCTCCCATGCCATCAATTTTCCATCGCTACAGCAGCATTGTTAGACGTTTCGGTGAGCTTGGTAAATGAGGAATTCCACAGGGATATTTTGTATATATTCTCAAATACCAAAGCGTATTTACATTGCTTGTCCGATCATCCTCGTCATGTCAAGCGTGCCGTTCTCATGGGACTAGCGGCGCGCGTTAACAGGATATGTACGAATGATAAGTGGCAGATTGAGACACTGAGAGGTAGGTTAACACGGAGGGGATATCCACACACAATCATAAGCGGAATATTTGTTAGAGTGAGCAAAATATGGACGTGGGCCTAGTGACGTTTAGTAGCTATTTGCCGAATATAAGATATATTATCAGATAAAAATGTCATCTTTTAGACGAATCGGAAAGGCTAAAATGAAATTTCCAACTTTGCAAATGATAGCCTACGAACGAGGGTGAAATTTTCCAAGGGAAGGGGTGAAAAAATTTTTTTTTTTTTATTATTAAAAAAAAAAAATATTTTTTAAAAAAAAAAAAAAAAGTTTTGGAAAAAGGGGGGAAGGGGGGAAAAAAGGGAAAAAAAAAAAAAAAAAAAAATGGGGGGGGGGGGGGGGGGGGGGTTGGAGGAGAAAAAAAAAAATGTTGGGGTGGGGGGGAAATATTTTTTTTTTATTAAAAAAAAAAAAAATAATTTTTTGTTTTTTTTTTTTTTAATTTTTAATTTAATTTTATTAAAAAATTTTTATTTTTTTTTTGGTTTTTTTTTTTTTTTTATTTTTTTTTTTTTTTTATTTTTTTTTTTTTTTTTTTTTTTTTTTTTTTTTTTTTTTTTTTTTTTTTTTTTTTTTTTTTTTTTTTTTTTTTTTTTTTTTTTTTTTTTTTTTATAAATTTCCATAATATTATAAAATTTCTTCTCCTCGATGGTAAAATAACCATTTTATATCAATATGCCAGCTGTTTAGTATCATCCCGGTATTTTCAAATAACTGTGCTTGAAATAAGATTTCTCCACCGGAAGTGAAATGAAAAATGCTGGTTTGTTGCATATTTGTGAGGCGACCACAAATGGCTATGGTTGTTGTGTAGTGTTGGTAATGACAGGAAGCGGCTGGCCGGCGGCAGGTCTGATACTGGTGCCGAACGGCAGCGCGCTGGGCAGAGCTCTTGGCGACCAGTATCCCCCAGTCAGCGCCGCCGGCAATGTCTCCGGCGACCAGTATCCCCCAGTCAGCGCCGCCGGCAACATCTCCGGCGACCAGTATCCCCCAGTCAGCGCCGCCGGCAACATCTCCGGTGACCAGTATCTCCCAGTCAGCGCTGCTGGCAACGTTTCCGGCGACCAGTATCCCCCAGTCAGCGCTGCCGGCAACGTTTCCGGCGAGCCCGCCGACTGGATCTACCCGCTGCTGCAGTTCGACACGGACAATGCCACCGACCGCTACCACTCGCACACCTGGGGCATCGTCTTCACCATCGTCGGCACCGTCCTGCTCGACTTCGACTCGGACGCGTGCCAGAGCCCGGCGCGAGCCTATCTTCTCGACATCACCTTGCCAGGTGAGCGTGCCCATCTAATTGCGTGTCTCTCTGACTATCAGTCTATGTGCCGACATGCCTCTCTGTCGTTTGCCGATCAATGCAAGTGTGCCTCTCCATCCATCTGTCGTCAGTCCATATACCGATATACCTACATCTACCTGTCCATATACTAGTGTGTCCATGTGACCAATTGGCTTGTTTGTTTGTTTATTGGTTGGTTCACGACACACTTTATGCACATTCACGGCTAATGGCGCCGACCACACTGTTTCGCCGGTGGGTCGCGGGATTGGGAAATGTCCTGAGTGGCGCTAGAGTCGAAACCAGGGCCTTTGGTACCCATAGCCCGACACCTTAACCACTCGGCCATCCCCGCCCCGTGACCAATTGGCAAAATTCCCAAGATTGAAATGGTGATTTTTATGTGGAAAACATTTTCGGTCATGGTCCGTTTCGCGTTCCTTTTCGGACTAAAAATTATCATTATTATTGAATTATCTCCTGAAATGAACTCTCCAGAGCCAGAAGCATGTCAGTTGTTAGTTTGTGAGTTATCTGAGGACTTTAGGGCGAATCGACCACGTTGATCATATTGCGCCCATAAACATGTCGGTTGTGATCACATAGACCCTCCCTAGTGACGTCACATTGTGGGTGGAAACAAATGTTGAGGATGGTTTCGGGGCCTAAGCTCTTGAATCACTTTCCAATGACATCGCATTCGTTTTGGTGCAACGTTGAGTTTAGAGACTAGGAGGGAGCCATAAAAGGACCTCCCTCAGACCGAGGGAGTCAGGACCTCACCTGACCTCACCGGTCAGGTGAGGGCCTGACCGGAAAGACGGCGCTGGCCAAGGCATGAGCGCGTTTTGTTATGCTTTATTTTAAAGTGGTGTTTGTAGGTACCAGGGTAAGCATAAGCTTTCCTTCATCAAGTTCAAATATGTACAGCCAAAAGTTCAGTGCATATCCAGAATCCGAAGTCCGAAGACTCAGAGCACGATAATTAAACTAGATGATGTAGGGAACCACCAACAATTGGATCTGTACCCAGCTTTGGTTTAAGACCTTGAAGAGTTGACCACGGTTCTTCCGAGTTGACGGTTCTGGGAATTTGAAGGTTTTTGTAAAGGTGCTGTGAGAACAGGTTAGGATCATCACATTATGCCGAAGCGGAAGAGAGCTGGGGAGAAGCTTTCCCCTTCTGAACAGAAGGTGCGTTGTGGATATCCGGGATGTACCTTTAATGGCAGGCCCGACAGCTTTAGGATACACAACAAGAGGAGGCATGGAGGTTTTCAAAACGCCAGAGGAAAAAATGCTGGCTTTGAGCCGGGAGCGAGGTTTGCAAGCTATGCTCCTGTGAAATGGGTAAGTCATATGACAGCATGCCCGTGCAGCTGAATGGAATATGATAAATGCTTTCCAGGAAGCAAATGACAGTAATTGTTGAGTGTTCCCCTCTAGCTTTTCTGACGCCAACCACTTGTGCCAGCTGATTGCTAGCTAGCCAACCAATGTGGGAAAAGTGGTTCACTAACCGGGAGTCAGAATAAAGAAGGTATTCCTGACCATAGAGTCGGAGAATAAAAAATGGGACAAAATATCTCAAATGAATAACTCAAATATCAGCATCAAAATTTCTATAGCTATAGCTACCAAAGTGCAGTGAATTATGGGCAAATTATGATATTCACAGAACAGCAAACAAACTAACTCTGGCACAAAACTAGCTCTGGGTATCATAGCATCAACATTCAGCTTACTTACGGATGTAAAATCAATCATTTGTATCAAAGTGTGTGATCAGTCTGCATAGTGCAGACTGTACCATGCAAATTTCAGTGTAAATACATCCATAATATATTACAGAATAATTGTATAATGAAAGGTATAGGTAAAAATCAGATTATATTCAGCATTTCTCAGCTATGGCACAATGCACACAAGGTGTTTCAGCTAAAATAGGTACCTCTTTTCCAGGTTATCCACATGACAGAGGGAGTATTTACTCTAGTCATCTCCTCTAAAAAAAACATTGCTGTAGCCAGAGTATGATCCATCATCTATGCCTGGAGGCAAAATGTCAGCGCTTTCAATGGGGTGAAAACTTCAACATATCAGCAGCAGCATTCAGCATTTGTTCAGCAAGCATTTGACCAGCAGCATTCATCATTGAGCCAGCTAAAATATGTAAAACACTGCTCCACAAAAGTTATGGTGGTCGATGCTTCTTTATTAAAATCATTTTAATCTTATCATACAATCATCAGCATTCCAGGGAGGGCTAATTAAAGGATAACTAGTGTATTGTTTCCACACAGTGGAACCAAGAAGGGCTCCTGTGGTTCATGGTTGCACTTATCTTTTATGTCTTTATGTCAATAGGTGTTACATAACCGCACTTGATGGGTGGCCAAGTGTTATCAGTGACTCAACAGGAGAAGCATTTAGGTGTTATTCTGAACACAAAAATTGGGGGCATCAGAACAGACCAAGGAAGCCAGGAAGAAGGCACTGAGAATACTTGGGGCAATAAATAGGAATGTATCATACCGAAATGAGGTAGTCATCAGGAAGCTTCACTGTGCAAATGTCAGGCTACATTTGAAATACTGCATCCAAGCTTGGTCTCCTAGTTATGAAAAGGATTGTTGGCTTTTAGTGATAGTACACAAGAGGGCTACAACAATGGTTAATGGTATAAGCAACCTGGCATCTGAGGAAAGATTGAAGAAATTGAATATGTTTTCACTTAGATATAGAAGGCCGAGAGATCTCATAGAGGTCTTTGAATTTGTCCATGGTCTGGATAAGGGATATTTTGGGGAACTGTTTTAATTTAACAGAAATGATGCAATTAGAAGTCATCAATTCAAAATTAAAGTTAATCACAACAGAACAAAGTTCAGACAGTCTTTCTTCACCAACCACCGGGCACTAGAACATTGGAACCAGCTCCCAGAAACCATTGTTAGTAGAAACACATTGAACATCTCTAAAGACAGCATAGACACTCAGAAGAATAGAAGGCTAGCTTTTCAGTATTCCAGGGAGCGCTCATCAACTGATTTGGTGGGCAACTGGTTGAGTGTACAGAGTGCAACCAAGAAGGGCCCCAGTGACTCATAGTTGCAGTAATTTTTTTATGACTGTATGTCTTTATAACCAGTAGCAGTTGATGCACCCATAAGCCCAAAGAATCAATCAATCAATGTCTTTGTGTCATCTGTAGACAATTACATATCTACTGACTGATGACAAACCCATAGACTGAATCCACCTCTGCAGCCATGCAAAATACTACAAAACTTAGTAGCTCAGTACAAATATATGGACAGTACAGTCAACAGGAAGCGTTCTCTCCGCATTTATGTAGGTTACATCCATGATCATGATTAATGGTCTGGACTCAATAAAGCAATGTCCCTAGTTGGGCTAAGTGCCAGAGCCCATCGCCATAGAAACCTCATCATGCCATAGACACTAACTCTCCAGGGGTTCATATATCTTTTTTAATGATCAGGGAATCTTCCAAGTCCCAACCGTAGCAATAGCCGTGTAACTTTTATGTTCCAGTTCAGGTTTCTTGGACTGACAGACTGTGCCTACTTGGTGCGCATACTTAGTCAGTATCTATTTTGAGGCCATTCATATAACACACCACCTTAGGCCTGATGCTAAAGTATGCAGTTATGGATGCCTCCCCCCCAAAAAAAAGTATATAAACTTAGTGGACCCAAAGTCACTTCAATCACGCCCACTTACTAGGTTTATCTCCGGAAAGCGCCAAAAAAAATCCTCAGCTCCTTCAGATCCAGATCTCCACAACCAATCACAGCAAAGATCTCTGACCCAGGACATGGTCTATTCATTATGCCACTCCAGACAACTAACTATTCTATCCTTGATAATTGATTCAAGTACCTTGGAGACTAGGGATGTGAGGCTTACAGGTCTGTAGTTTTCAACTTTCCCTCTTTTGTTTTTCTTGAAAATGTGAACTACATTTGCCCTCTTCCAGTCTTCTGGAATTTCACTTTGTGAAACTGATCTATAAAATATTATACTAAGTGGAATTGTCAGTTCATTTTTAGCTTCACGCAGTAGCCTAGCATACTTTTTATCAGGTCCTACTGCCTTGTTTCGTTTTATTTTCCTAATATGATTGAGAACAACATCACTATCAATCAAGTCAACATCATTTATCCTATCCCCTGTCATTGACCCATAATATACGGTTGGCAGATAAGTGATATCTTCCACTTTAAACGATGATTTAAACTGCTTCCTCAACTCCTCAATTATCTCAACATCCTCACTTAATACAGTGTCATTCACCTCCAGTGGAGCCACTGTGATAGAAACCTTACTCAGCTTGTAAAAACTAAAGAACTTTTTGCCATCCCCATTACAGTTTCTAGCCAAGTCCAATTCTTTTGCTCGCTTTTCGGCTGTTTATTTTTCATCTAAAAACCGGAGCGGAAACCGTTCTGGTTCTGGTTCAAAATACGTATTTGCATTCATGCGCATTTACCGTTGTCACCTCTTTCAGACCGATGCTGGGGGACCCCTGCAAGCTGGGGGAGAACCGGACCCTGTAGTGAGCGAAAATATGGATCGTGTCCCGTCCTCGTCTACCTCTGGCCCTGGCGGTACTGGTCGTTCGGAACCTGATGTAGCTGTCGATCCCATCGCTGGCGACTCAGCACAAGACGTCCGTCCTGAACCTGGTGCCACAAGTGATACCAACGCACTGTTATCAAAGGTGAAGGATATCGACTCGCGCGTGAAACGGAACGCGTCAAAACTCGACCAGATCATTAAGATTCTTCGAAGCATAAGTATGAATGGCAGCAAGAAGGGACAAAATGAAGAGAACAGAGGTTCTGAAACCGCGAGAACGCTGCTGCGATCTGGCAGAAGCGTCGCCACCCTGGAAGTGGCAACCGGCCACCATCTCCAGAAGTTGGCCTGCTATACTGCTCTATCTGCGTACCTGTGTCCTGCTCTGCGGCCGATACAAGCACGAGAGGGTCTTCAAATATGACTTCGGTTTGGGGGACACCTTCAAGGAGGGGCAAGTGCTGCCAAAGGAGTTCCGACTACTGAAAGTCTCGGTCAAGAACCACTTCTGTGGCCTGCATCACCAGAAGGCTGTGACTGCCAAGCAAACAGCAGAACAACTGGCGAAGGGCCGGCTTACGACAAACAAGGATGCTGCGCGCCACGTTCTTCGGACAGGGTATTGCGTGCTGAAGAGCTCTCTGTCGCGGGCATCGTTTGAGGAATTGGTCGTTCTGCAGCACCAAAACGGCACGCAAGTGGGCAGCCTCAACCACTCCAGCATGTTTGTACCGACCATGCGCTTGCAGTTCTCCTCTACCATGAGCAGCATGCTACAGAAGTTTATCGCACGCCAGCCCTGCATCTCGATGTGCGCAGACAAGGTTACTGTGGCGAAGCGGACTATCGACATCACCGCCGTGGTGGCTGTGGTCACCGAAGCGCCGGCGTACAGCATGATACAGTCGTTTGTTATCGCTGCACCAGTGGTTCAAGATCACAGTGGCAATGGACTAGCAGAAGAACTGTGTCGATCCCTGGCAAACGTGGATGTAGCCCACCCTGACAAGCTGGCAGCAGTGTGCATGAATGGCCATCACAACAAAGTATCATCACAGCAAAGTGCCAGAAAAGTTGCTCCATAAAATGAGTGCCAGCGATCCCCGCTTCCAGACAGCTCCGTCTGTGGTTAGTGCTTTGGGACGGCGCTCATTTGCTAAACTTGGCGGACGAAGACGCGCGGCGTTCCGACAGGTGCGAATGGGTGGGCCAGGCCATCTCGTCCATGACCAGAATCACCAAGCGCTACACCATCGGTAAGGGCTTGGAAACCCTGCTGAGCGCCGGAGAAGAGCATGGCGAGACGGTACTGTGGCCCAAGCTCTGGTCTGGCACGCGGTTCGCGCCATATGCCTCAAACACTTTGCAAATGTTCCTCCGCAATGCGGATACGATAGTGGATGTTATGCAGCAGCGGATCAGAACAGGAGAGGCGGATGACAGTGAACAGCGAGATCTCCGACTGCTGCGAGGTTAGTTCAGAATATGAATATTCCTGGGAGGTGTTGCACGAGTCTAGACACATGGACATTCACAATATCCAGACAGAGTTATTCACGAAAAAGCTTTGCTCGGATGTGGTGTCGCACTGACCACCACCAGAGCACGTGCTAATGTATATATTGCGCAGATATAGGCTGTGGTTTAGCTTAGCATTACTTTTTTTAACAGTTATAATGGCACAGGAGTGTAAATGAAGTTAAATACAGCAATGTATATTATTTTCCTTTTTATTGCGAAGTACAGCTTTGCTATCGAAGCATGTAATTCCCCAACTTGCACCCTGGCCATGCCATGTTAGCGACGCTTCAGTCTATAACTGTCCCCACTACTCATCCCCTACCGACATTCCTGACTGATTTTTCAGATCTGAAGTTCACCGCTCAGCTGGCAGCCCTCTGTGACCTGTATGACGTGCTCGCCGAGGGTAGCAAGTCGCTTCAAAATATTCACATCCTGCCTTTGGAACGACGGCGCATGTTTAACAATATGGTGTGCAAGCTCGCTGAGATGCAGGACGCTTTGGAGAACGAAGACACAGGCGGTGCGCTGCCCCATGCTATCATTACTTCCTGCCACCGCCTACGACCAGGTCAGTGTATTATTATATTGTGTTCTTGCTTCGCTTCTTCATATAAAGTCTGTGTAGATACACATGCATATAATATGCATATCTATGCACACACACACACACACACACACACACACACACATATTTTGTTTTGCGAATGCAGGTGATGGAAAGAGGAAGCAGCATATGTTTTAGTAACAGTACAATTCCGCATCCCCTCCCTTTGCATCATCTCCAGTCGTTCCTTTTATGATTTTATTCTGCTGCAGCTGTTACGTGTTGAATAATTTAGTATGGGGTTCGTAAATAAGAATAGCAATTAGTTTAAGGAGCCTGGGAGGTATTTCATCAGGACCTGTCGATTTATTTGGATTTAGATGGTTGAGTTGCTGAAGAACTTCATTTTCAGTAACTTGCATTTCTGCCAAACTTGGAATGCTGTGATTTTATTGTGCGTCCATAGAGGGTAGCTGCAAGTTATTAGGTGATTGGGATTGTTCCGCAAAATGGGCGTCCAAGACTTCTCTGTATCATCAATGATTGCACCAATTGGACCACCTAGGGGTGGTATGCTTTGGGACATCGTACTACCAAGTATCCCCTTTAAAATTTGATGGTATTTTCAAGGGCTATGTTTGCATTCGTCTAGTTTCATGACTTAGCTCTTTGATGATTTTTTGGTGATTTGTTAAGTTCGGTGACTCTTACGCTGATCTTTCTAATTATCTCAACTAGGCCATTTTTGTATCCTTTTGACAATTCGAAATAGTCGGCCTCGTCTTCTGACATTTCTTTTCAGCTCAGAATCAACATATGGTTTGCTTGCCCCGTTGGTTCTGATTATTTTATGGGCATAGCTTCTTTTGTGGCTTTAATAATATCAGAAAATATTTGTGTTGCTTCATCAACGTCTTTGCATAAAATGTCTTCACAGTCTACATTTTGAAGAAATATTATAATTTTCTCGCTGTCTAGCTTGTCAAAGTCCCATATTTTCTTGCCTTATGTATGCTTAGTCGACTTGGTGGCATTTAAGGTTACAAATACAGGGCAATGGTCAATATTCGTGAAAGGAGACAAGATAACACTTTCAAAAACTAGTTCTTTGTTTGAAGTAATGATTAAGTCCCTCAGATTATGTACTTCGTTCGCGACTCTTGTCGGTTCGTTTAAAGTTGGAAGAGTTGCAGCCTGTTAATTGTTTCCAGAAGGTCTAAGTCAAATGGGATAACTCTTCTATTGGCGTACGACTGGTTCAAGAAAATATTCCCAGAATTAAAATCGCCCATGACAAGGATTATTGACGGGTTCAACATTAGGGCTCAGGACATGTTATCATTAAATTTGTCAATAAATGACTTACACTTGCCTGATGGGAGAGGGGGGAGATATGTTCAGCATATTATGATCGATGCATCTTTAATTTTCACCAGACCACATCCAAATTTTCATTTTTTAAATTATATTTTCATTACTAATTTTCATCCATTCTACATCATCAAGTTGAGTGTGGTTCAGTCTTTTGACTTCGAGCTTACATAGATTGCAGTCCCACCTCCTTGGCGAAGCCCTTGCCTCGTCATCGGCGCGTTGTTTAAAGTAAGAAAAACGAAAATCGACCGGAAACTTCGGTTCATCGACACCCCGAACTCGAAAGTTATGGGTGTCATTAAAGTCAAAACAAATTCACAGCGGCAGACCACAAATATCGGGGCTGATGCGCTTCCAATATATTGGCAAAAAGGAAGTGTTCTTGGCAATACTAGCGACTTATTGATATGCAAAGCCCTATCAGGTCACCGAGGTCAAGTTCACGGCCGACTAATTGAACACCATACCCACCCACACCAACAACACCATACATACACACACACCCCCACACACCATACATACACACACACACACCCACACATACCATACACACACACACACACCCACCCACCCACACCATACAGACACACACACACCCACCCACCCACACCATACACGCACCATACACACACACACACACGCCATACACACGCCATACACACACACACACACACACACACCATATACACACGCCATACACACACCCACCCACACCATACATACACACACCCACCCACACCATACATACACACACCCACCACATACCATACACATACACACATACACACACACACACACACCACACACACACACACACACACACACACACACACACACACACACACACCACACACACACACACACCACACACACACCACACGCACGCCATACGCACGCCATACGCACGCCATACGCACGCCATACGCACGCCATACGCACGCCATACGCACGCCATACGCACACCATACACACACATCAGCGCACATCAGCACACACCAACACCACGTTCTTTTTAACTGAAGTCAGGCAAGTCCAAGACATGGAAACTCGCCGCGTGGGAAGGACAGGGCGGATAGTGGTTTCGCCGCGAAGGCAATAACCAGCACCCCAGAGCGTTAACCGCCAGGAGCGGTGGGGTCAGGACCATAAGCCCATGCCCAACCGCCGACTTTTTTTTTCGATTATCTTGACTTTTCGTTACACTCTCTCCGCGATAATTCACAAACAAATTGCTCCATTGCAAATGATGTACGCATTTATATTCCTCATACTAAATTGCTAAAATAGCGCATCCCACCTTGGCATCCTCTCGCATTAATGAACCATTTTCACAAAATTTCCATATAATTATTCTTTGCAAATTATCCCTCTCGCCGTGAGGCTTCATTTATTGCGGTGCCATCCATCGCTCGATTGTCGACCGTATCGACATGATTATCGACCATGTCGCATCTTCTGCAACAAATAGAATCGTCTGCAACGGCCAATAGTGCATCAGCTGACAGCTATCGAAAGCCGACTTCGAACGCCATCTTTTGTTGCTTTTTCGCCACTTTCTCGGACATTTTCGCACACGTTTCGCATACCACCGAGCAGAGAATAATTCAGCGCTAATTTACAAATAATCTGCAACACTTGATTATCGACATGACACAATGTCGATAATCCCATCATGTGGGCAATGTATTGTAAATAATTATTGTCATGTACCATTTTCTGAAGCATCATGCCAAAACTATTTAGCTTATATCAAAAAGTTACACAGCTAAATCGATATAAGTTACTTTTCTCAGCTCAGCTCGTCAACTTACGACTGTGTAACTTAGGTTGTATGAGAAAATTGTTGCAAATGAAAAATTCGGGAAATCGGGAAAATCCTGTGGACTGCGTCTCCAGAATTCGCTCGATTCGTGTCCGATCTACACCATCTTGATATCACTGTTCGGTGCCATGAGAGAAACGATAAAAAATATTTAAAAATAATCACTGTTTTCGCACTTCAAATTTTAAGTAAACTTTTAAAATTAAACAAATCAAAATAATTTTTAAAATCCAAAATAGCAGTTCCATACAGAATTCATGTGTGGTACTTTGTCAGATTACATTATATTAGAAAATGTTTTTAAAAGTTTCAAAACTATCGATATATTATTCATCAATAATTTTCGACCATCACAATATTTTTCCTCATTTTTCCCTTCTTTTATCATACCCACGTTAATTGTCTTCCCTTAAAATTTGCGAAAATTTCACACTCAACATCAAACAATGTTTCATGATTTCGTCATATGCTCGTATCTAAAAAAGTTACGGTACGATTTCTTATATTCGTGGTCAATGCGTGATTCAACGTCTATTGCTTAGATTAATTAGTTCGGACGAACATGCCTTTAACATGCCTAAAAACTTGGGAGACTGCTGCCTACTGCTTTGGGAGAATGCTCTGGATTTATGGATTTTGCTTCCCTGTTGAAAATTGTAAAGCAGATGTAAAATTAGGAAGGATAAAAATTTAGAAAGAACTTTTGATTAAAATTTTAACACAATTTTCAAATTGAGACAATTATAAAACGTACCCTAAACATTAATATGAATATAACATAAATATGAACATTTGCCTATTTTTATCAACCTAACCTAAATGTTAAATGACACGTGTTAACAGAACCATGTTGAAAAATGTCGCAAAAGCTAAGGGAAGCATGTTTTGTTTTTCTAATGTTTTTAACCATGTTGCTTTTTTCATTAAAAAAAAAACACTTCGAAAAAGTTGAAAACCTAACCTAGCCTTGATCGAAAAAGTTGAAAACCTAACCTAGCCTAGACCAGTATGCTACATATTTTGCTAGAGTATCTTTATAAAATAATATGCACAGATAAAGTATCACAAGCCTAACCGTGCGACGGAGGATAGATTTGGCCCACTTGATTCACGAGATTTTGCTGTTATCTGGGCGTGGCAGTCACCGAAATGTCGCTTTTTAACACTTCAGATCATCTGAAGTGTACTTTAGGCGTGCTTAAACTGGGTTAGGTTGATATTTGCAGATGGATTGATCTTTTCACTTCAAAGCGCACTCCTCCAATTTCGCGTCGGTTCAAAGCCCTACTTTTGTCCATCTTACAAAACACCCCTGCAAGGATGCAATCGGTCCACTTGGTGCTTGCGAGATTTTGCGAGGATACATTTGACCCACTTTATTAACCTAACCTAACCTAGCTATATTCATGAAGGTCAAATTATTTCAAGCTGATTAATTAACGTAGTCCTGTGACGTGTCACTTTTAGCTGGAGACACCTTCCGTGCGCCTATATTCCGCGCTTCCGTGCGCCTATTTTGAACTAGTCCACCAGCCGAGTGAGATGAGGATCTTCAAATAGTGGCAGCCACCAGTTATCTGCGATTGGTTGGCTATTTTGCCATCACTACCAAACGTAGTTGGTTATGTCATACCAGGTTGGTCACAATCGACAACCTGGACCGAGATGAGATTCAGAATATGGCAGGGAACTCACCTAAAAGCTGGCAGCACGGACAGACACAGGACATCGAACATTGAACGACCTAATGGGACAATGTGCAAATGTGTTTTTCCTGAGCACATTTAAATCTGAAGAACGGAATCTGTGGCAATCCCGATGCTTATTTCGATGAGTTCAGCAGCCAATTGTTTCCCGCTGGCATCGCCTCATTTCGTTTCGGTATTATCCCAACCGATATTTGCATCCTAAACCTAAATTGACAACCGACAGATTTTCACAGAATATGTCAAATGCCAACCAGAAGAGAATGATGCCCACCCCCGCCCCCCACCAAACATCAAAACACCAAACACCATACACCAAACCAACCAACCAACCTCGAGAAGAAAACCTGAAATACTTGATATCAAAAATTCATAGCCAAGGATCATAATACAAGACTATCTGTCACCATCTGTCCAACCAGCAAAACTATAACACTAGGTACTCTACAACTAGCACCACCAACCATAGGACCAGGACTCCAAGCTGGTATTATGGTTGGTGTTATTCGATCACCAATACTCCAAGTCCAATCAGCAGCCCATAACACGCCGCACAACCAGAGCCACCATATAATAATCTGCCAATCTACGCCCAAGAATCACGCCCATCTATGCCAACCCCGTACCAACACCAAGAAAACCCAAGAATTATACCATCCATCGTGTTCTGTGAGTGTGTCTTATCTGTGACTAATATGTGTGCTTATTTGTGTTTTGATACTAGGCTTGATATGGTTGTAATGTCATCCGTGATTGTCCAATTGACATAACTCTGTCGTTCGCATTTATTTCAAGATGTACGTTAGACACCGAACAATAGTAAAAAACAAAAGTTGTTCGAACGTTGATCCACATACCTCTCCATGTTCCTTTTATCTTAAAAGCTCACCTCTGTAAGTTTTAGATACATCCGAACTGATGTAGGGGTCCCGCAAGCTGGCATCATTGCCACTCCACTGGACAGGAGAAACTGCTTGGCATCCTCCAAGTGTCAGCTGGCACAGGAGTCGAAATGGCACGCGTTGGGTTTGAGTTGGTTCAGGAGCACCAGCTGGCTGAAAGGGTCTCCTTCGACACTACCGCTTCAAATACTGGCTGCTGTGTAGGAGCGTGCGTGAAGTTCGATGAACTTTCGGTCTAAATTCTGCCGTTGAACTGGAGTTCATGGATCGGGTGGTGGGGCCAGGGTTCACGCAACAAGCTCTGCTTAGCAATAGAACCCTGGTTTCTCAAGCCACCCCAGCAAAAATTTGTATTAAACTTTAAAAAAATATATGTATGTATATATATTGTTTTGTAAATTCAGGTGATGGAAAGAGGAAGCAGCAACAGTAGTTTTAGTAACAGTACAATTCCGCATCCCTTCCCATTGCATCATCTCCAGTCGTTCCTTTTATGATTTTATTCTGCTGCAGCTGTTACGTGTGTTGCACGTTGCACGTTGCACGTTGGAATGGCTATTGTGCTTCGTTTATCCGTTATCTCTCTTTGGGTCGCATTTCTTTTATTTTGCTTCAAGGCTTTGTTTACTAAATAATATGTACCTATCAATTGATGCTGCTGCTTGTGTATTTTCTATATTTTGTATATTATCATCTTACATATTGTGGCTATATTGTTTTGCACGATTTTTAATGGCGCGTCTTCGTGTGAGATTGCGTTAAGTTGTGTTTAGGTCGGAATGTCGGTAACAGGCGAAACACGATCCGAAGGGTTCGTGATCGCGGGATCATCTATTGGTTGCGCAGTAACTCCTTTATCTGCTCTGACCTGGACGTCTTCGCTTTCCAACTTCCAGCGATGCTCCGATTCACCACCACTCTTCATGACAAGGCGACAGAGCGCGGCCGCGGACTGGACGCCAGGGGCAACAGCAAAGGTGCCATGAACGGCAAGCTGCATATTATGTGACTGACATAAAGGTCGTCAGTGATTTGAAGGCTCTTCAGCAGGTGAGGCATGTCGAATGCCTTGAGATCGTCCACGACAGCATCGCAAAGCTCGTCAGTCAGCGTTTGATACCGCCGACTGCAGCCGTGGAGAGGGAGGTTGTCAAGGCAGCCTACATGTGTCTGTTCAACCAGCCATCCGGCATGCGCAACCAGCAGCTTCTGCGAGCCCTGCAAATGGAGTCGGCCTAGAGCCACGCGTTGAAGCAGTACGCTCACTTGGTCATAAGGCCATGGCTGTTAAGCCCGCCCAAATCTGTAGTTGACAGCATGGGGAGTGTGGTGGGGGACATATTTGGCGCTCATCGGCAGCTGGACCACCGAAACGCTGAGTACGAACTTATGATACGCTGGAAGGGGCCTGATGTTCATCATGCTGAGGCCTTAATTCAGGCAGTACAACGCAAATTTAATAACAACTTCATCAGGCAGTCAGTTGACATCAGGACAGAGCTACAGGGCACTGTGATCAGACGCCACAATTCAAAAGTGTGCCGCAGATCAGCTGTCTTCCAATAAGAGTTCCAGACGTGTGCGTGCGTGCGTGCAAGGAAGTGACCAAGCTTGCGTCGGGGTTTGCAAGTTTGTGCTAGTTAGTTCTTGCGAATAACACAGTCAAAAATGTCGTCCGTGTTCTTTTGGTCCAGTTTAGCAGCGTATCTGTGACTATTTGAAGAAGCTAACGTTCCAGTTAAATGTACGCGAGCAGTTCTTCTCTGTTCCCAATTGCCGATCAACCCATGCATCGATCCGATACGGGCCAGGACAAATAATCATTTATAATTATTTGTTATTTAACTCCTATAGTTATTTCACGTCGGAATCTGTGATGCCGTGTCCGCGCCGCGAGGGGAGAAGCTCATCGGTCGGCAACGTGGGTCGAACCCACGACCTTTGCCGTGTGAGACAGACGCATTTACAAACTGATCTATCCTTCCCCCGAGGTAAGCCGATGGAGCCAGTCAGTTACGACCGCCTGTTTGCGGGGGAAGGATAGCTCAGTTGGTTAGAGCGTCTGTCTCGCATAACAAGGGTTCGAACCGCTCTGTCGACCAATGGGCTTCTCCACTCGCGGGCACGGCGTTATAGTTGCCGACGCGAAATAACCATAGCAGTTGAAAGCGTCGTTAAATGACACAATAATAATAATTATTATTATTATCGCCTGTTTGCTCTGCTGCCGACTAGTTAGCCTATTAGCGCACTTAGTTTTAACTCATTGGTTGTTGAGACCAACAACGAAGTTGGTGCTGAGTTTTGACACCATGTAGCGGCTCGTGTTTCATGAATTCGCAAATATAAAGATACGGTTTGCAGCATGTTTTGTCTTTGTCTCCCGAAATGCGGGCGGAAGAGATCAGTTCTCCACGGTGGTAAAAACGTTTTTTGCCTAAAATAAAAACCCTGCAAAAATACTGCAAAACATGGAACTAAAGTGGGCTGAAACAAAGAACTTCACGGGGCACTATCTTTGGAGTGGTGGAAAAGTTATGGCGAAAAATTTCGTTAGTGGAATTTGCGACCATTTTTTCACCTCTGCCGCCATGCCCCATGCGATAAACCATCTGACCCCACCATGTGGGGAAACGTTTTTTGATCGCTTCAGGTAAACAGGCCCTCAGTGTTAAATTCGCTAGTTCATGGATCGAGCTGGTAAAATGGGCATACAGATACAACAATGGTGAAACTATATTCTGTCGAAATATCATTTGTCTGTTGTCATTGCGACGAGAGTCTGAAACAGTAACCGGCCCACCATCACCCACTCTCTCCACAAATTGCAACTACGCAACGAATATCATGCAGGAGGTAATATTGTTGTGCATATGCAACCGAGTAGACATCGGAATTTTTTAAATAATCATAATAGTAAGACATTGACTGAAACGATAACGTTCACTAATGTTCCAAAATTGTCAATACATAAATTGACTGAAGTATATGGCAAGATTGTAATTTGGCTAGCTAAGTCCTAATGTCACCCCCACAAAACCATCACTACATGATAGGAAATATTGCAATGTGCATGAAGCTGAGTGGACATCGGTAAAAGCCCTCAGTCAACAAGAGAAAATATCAAGCAACAATTTTCGCCTGAAGTAAGTCACGCTCAGATGCCGACGACTGGCCTTCATGACCACTTCGTGCCATAACGCATCACAATACCGAATTTCCGATATCCGTTACCTGCTTCCGTGGGTCAGTAGCAGGGTTTTTACCATGGGATGGCCAGGCCATGAGGCACACGCCGTGTCCGATATCTGTTACCAGCCTCCGTAGGTAAGTAGCAGGGTTTTTACCATGGTTTGGTCAGGCCATGGGACACACGCTGTGTCCGATATCTTTTACCAGCCTCCGTAGGTAAGTAGCAGGGTTTTTACCATTGGATGGCCAGGCCATGGGGTACACGACACGCTCCGACGATAGTTTTGCGGCACGGCCTGATCCTGGATTCTGTATCAATCAGACGCCATCATCGGATCCGTGAAAGGCACGAGTTAAATGCATCAAACGAACCATCGCTCCGAGAGAAGATACGATAGAGTAAGGGCTGCATAAATTGAGTTTGCTGGTGCAATACCGACGCGGCGACTAATCGCAAATGGAGGCAGGTCGTGCTACATGGGCCAGGTGCTATCCTTTTGACGCTGCGGATATTGCTCGGAAAACGTAACCTGATTGAATACTTGAAATGGTTCGTCGCAAGCAAAAATAGAAGACTTTCCTCACTCCAGATAGCTTCGCTGTGGGGCTTTTATCTTACCACCTGGTGCAAAGTATATGCATGTAAGAAAATACCCCAAGGAACTAACTCTAGTAACCATTAAGTATGATACCATCCAAAACACACAAGCATATATTGTTATGCATTCTGCACTGGTCATATCACGATCTTGTACAACATAGATATGTAACTGAAATAAACGAAGGTATAGCTAGGTATAGAAGGTATAGCTGCACTACAAAACAAATGTGTCATGCCAGACGTAGGGAAGACTGGGTCTAGCTAAAACACGAGATGGTTGATACAGCAGCATTTTCTCCAAAAAGTATGAAACCGGTTTCCATAGCTACCACACATGGTACAGGTACCACTACAGACACACACACATATGGTACCACTACAGACACCCCCGACACAAAGCACAAAACAAGCGCTGATCCTTTAGACTCGCGGCTGCAGAATGGTGACAATGTGGCAGATTTTTGGGCGAAAGTAAAATTTCAATGTCTGTGATTCGCCCTTAGCTTCTAACTTGTCGCCCATTTGTTAGCTTTTTAGGCGTCTGTAATCACTATCATGTTATCTCAGCTTTGCGACTGTGAAATGCCTTTTCCGCTTGCCGTTACACTGCACTTGCAATGCTGCATAGCATGTTGCAGCCTGCAGCGGAAAGCCTGCGGGTCACCAAAGGTCACGGGTGTAGATTTATAAAACTTATTGGACGGGGCACAGTACGGGCGGTCGGGCCCAAACGGATTCGAGGGCACGCTCCGAATGATTCAAAGTTAAAAGTTGAAATCATTGGGAGGGCGAAGCAAACATTGCGGGTCAGTTTCATCCCTCCCCCACAAAAGTATATAAAACAGCAGCCCTGTTCAAGGTCCTGTTTCATCTATCGCATATGTCGGAGAGTCGGCAGTTCGCAATAGTGCTGGCCTACATGAGTTGAGAGAATCTCAGTGGTTCTGCACGCGCGAGTTCCCATTAGCGATCTTCCACTAAGCCCAAAACCTCGCACTAGCAATTTCCCCGGCGCCTTTGTATGTATAGATCAATGTTGAACCGCAATATTCAGGATGGGCTGAAATGTATTTTGACTGAACTTTAGCACGCATTGTTTCGCCCTACTTAATGTGCGAGTATCTTGTGTTTCAATCTATCATGATATTCAAAATGTGCTGCCTACTGGGGTGGGCGAGACGGCGCGTTTTTGGATCTCTGTCTGTAGGTGCGAATTCGTGGTATCACATAGTGCTCACACAATTTTGAGATTCACCATCAGCTATCACAGCATGTTATTATTTAACTTTGTGGTTGAAAAACACATGGATGTGTGATTATGTTTGTTTTATTTTTACTTTCATGACGTTTCCATAAAAAGTTTGGGGAGTCAATCGGCTACCCAATTTGTATCCGTTTATCTTCACCAAACTTTATCCGATCCGCTCCGCTACCCGTATGAAACGAATATCCGTACGGATGTCCAATCCGTGCTATGCTCCAGTCTGCATATTCCCCACATGAACAGCAATGGACTTTGTGTCACGCCGGTAATGCTCGACTAGCCCCAATGGGTCCTGTTCCAGATGCCAAACATGAGCACGTGCATTGCTGACAATATACTTGCCAGTATTATCAAGGTGTGCTTCGCTGTGACCAGCCCTGTGCTTTTGTGAGCAAAACCAGCACATCGTAAAATTTAACAAAGTGGCAGAAACCGTTCCAACTGCGTGGGAATGCGCGATGGTCCCCTACACAAAAATGTCTGAAGCGACGAACATTTAGCTTATCATCAACGTAACAAAAATACAAAAAAATAGCTGATGCAATCGTTCACAAACAAATTGTAACACACATGCTAGCCAGCCACCTCTTTAGTTCAAACCAGCAGGGATTCATAGTAAAGCCTTCGACCGCCACAGCACTCACTGCTCACAATATCCGACCAAATTATCCGAGGGATGGATGACTTAGAGGTATCCACTTTAACCTTCATGGATTAGAGTAAATGTGTTTATGTTGCGGGTCATGGCACAATTGTTCGAAAACGAAGAACAACTATTGTGGAGAGCAGACAGTGCCAGTTGGTTTGCAAGGTCACACTCGGCGTGTTCGGCTACGCGACAAACTTCTTGAACTTGAGTATGTACTTGAGAAGATGCACTTGACCGGTACCGGTATGTACTTTGGAGGAACGTTCCAAGGATCGTGCATGGGCCCCGCAACATCCTAGCAACGGTATGACATGGCGTTTTCCTTGCATAACTTGACGGCTTTCAGTCGTCCGTTTTGCTGACGACACAGCTGGCAACAACGGGCAGCCACAACAAACTCTCAGAGTTGGCAGCGGGCAGCCGCAACAAACTCTCAGAGTTGGCAGCGGGCAGCCGCAACAAACTCTCAGAGTTGGCAGCTACACTCAAGCACCTGCTGGGCGTGATGTGTACCCACATGGCTCCTCCAGCACGGGGCAGAGCTAAACGCAGGAATACCCGAACTGATTTTACTTGATGTGCAACGTAACCTGACTGTCATTGCGTATCCAGTTACTGCAACTTTTATAAATTAGACACTGGTGTTGACCAAACACGTTGAAATAAACTGGGCGTAGGGATGGACTCGAATGTGTCTTGGGAACAACAAGTTAATTCGCTTGTAGCGAGATGCACCGGCATACTGATGGGCCTGCTTTACGTCAAGCGCTGTTCGCGTGCTGCCTGTGATCACTGATTCGCTAGTCATGTCACACCTTATGACATACCGCATCCAGGTCTACGGCATTACCGCCGAGACACCGATGGCCATAGTTCAGATTATCAACTGTTCTGCGCGTGTAATTTTCGGTCGCAAAAGGTTTGACCACGTTTTAGACGTCATCACAAATCTCCGTTGGATATGTGCCGTTGGTCACCCCCCCGTGTGTCATACCGTGAGCCTCCTCCACAAGATACTGATGTCACAAGAGCCCATCTCACTGTAGACAGATCGCATGAAACCGCCACGTCGTATCTCGTCTCACCAGACAGTCGAGCATGCTGTACCTCCCACGCATTAAGGAAAAACCTGAAAAAGAGCATTCGTATATCGGGCGGGTGCGGCGCACAAGACACATGTCATTACGGGTGACCGGGATGCTTCTTCGGTATCTGCACTGAAGGGGAAAAATGATACGGCATTTTGCAGAGTAGATGTGTCGGGGACAGCCCAGACTAGTCGTTGTGTGCATGTGTGTTCATTACTCAATTTCCCTAACCGTTTATGTCGTCTGTGCACCTGTGTATCATATTTTATGTGGTCACGCTGTTTACCTATTTTGTATGCGTACTTCCCTTCCCGTATTCAATTACACATATTCCATTTTAAACGTCTTGCATGACGGAAGGTAATAGAATAGCCATTCTGTGGATTTGATCTCATAACGGTGACAATTCAATGCAACAATGCAATACATACGCTAGTTGGCCGGTGATTTTGTGGGAGCGAGTTTGCACAGTGTGCACGCTCTGAGACGTTGTTGGCCTGCCACAGAGGACCACGCGCTCGGTCTGAGCACGTTCACCATCATGGCCGGCCTGGGAGGAGCCATTGGCTACACCATGGGCGCCATCGACTGGGACGCCACTGTCATCGGTAGGTGCCTCTCCCAGCGCCATCGGTAGGTGCCGCTCCCAGTGTCATCGGTAGGTGCCGCTCCCACCGTCATCGGCAGGTGCCACTGTCATCGGTAGGTGCCACTCCCACCGTCATCGGTAGGTGCCGCTCCCAGTGTCATCGGCAGATGCCACTCCCACTGTCATCGGCAGGTGCCACTGTCATCGGTAGGTGCCGCTCCCAGTGTCATCGGTAGGTGCCGCTCCCAGTGTCATCGGTAGGTGCCACTCCCACCGTCATCGGTAGGTGCCGCTCCCAGTGTCATCGGCAGGTGCCACTGTCATCGGTAGGTGCCACTCCCACTGTCATCGGTAGGTCCCACTCCCACTGTCATCGGTAGGTGCCGCTCCCAGTGTCATCGGTAGGTGCCACTCCCACCGTCATCGGCAGGTGCCACTGTCATCGGTAGGTGCCACTCCCAGCGCCATCGGCAGGTGCCACTGTCATCGGTAGGTGCCACTCCCAGTGTCATCGGTAGGTGCCGCTCCCAGTGTCATCGGTAGGTGCCACTCCCACCGTCATCGGCAGGTGCCACTGTCATCGGTAGGTGCCACTCCCACCGTCATCGGCAGGTGCCACTGTCATCGGTAGGTGCCACTCCCAGCGCCATCGTCCATAGACCACTGTCATCGGTAGGTGCCACTCCCACTGTCATCGGTAGGTGCCGCTCCCACTGTCATCGGTAGGTGCCACTCCCACCGTCATCGGCAGGTGCCACTGTCATCGGTAGGTGCCACTCCCACCGTCATCGGCAGGTGCCACTGTCATCGGTAGGTGCCGCTCCCACCTCATCGGCAGGTGCCACTCCCACTGTCATCGGTAGGTGCCACTCCCACTGTCATCGGTAGGTGCCACTCCCACCGTCATCGGTAGGTGCCACTCCCATCGGTAGGTGCCCACGGCATGCAGGTGCCACTGTCATCGGTAGGTGCCCTCCCCCCGTCATCGGCAGGGCCACTGTCATCGGTAGGTGCCACTCCCACGCATCCATGTCATCGGTAGGTGCCACTCCCACGTCATCGGCAGGTGCCACTCTCATCGGTAGGTGCCACTCCCACCGTCATCGGTAGGTGCCACTGTCATCGGTAGGTGCCACTCCCACCGTCATCGGCAGGTGCCACTAGTCATCGGTAGGTGCCGCTCCCAGTGTCATCGGTAGGTGCCACTCCCAGTGTCATCGGTAGGTGCCACTCCCAGCGCCATCGGCAGGTGCCACTGTCATCGGTAGGTCCCACTCCCACTGTCATCGGTAGGTGCCACTCCCACTGTCATCGGTAGGTGCCACTCCCACTGTCATCGGTAGGTGCCACTCCCACTGTCATCGGTCCACCCAGGAGGTGCCACTGTCATCGGTAGGTGCCACTCCCACTGTCATCGGTAGGTGCCACTCCCAGTGTCATCGGTAGGTGCCACTCCCACGTCATCGGCAGGTGCCACTGTCATCGGTAGGTGCCACTCCCATCGGCACGGTAGGTGCCACTCCCACTGTCATCGGTAGGTGCCACTCCCAGCGCCATCGGCAGGTGCCACTGTCATCGGTAGGTGCCACTCCCACTGTCATCGGTAGGTGCCACTCCCACTGTCATCGGTAGGTGCCACTCCCACTGTCATCGGTAGGTGCCACTCCCACTGTCATCGGTAGGTGCCACTGTCAGTAGGTGCCACTCCACTGTCATCGGCAGGTGCCACTGTCATCGGTAGGTGCCACTCCCACTGTCATCGGTAGGTGCCACTGTCATCGGTAGGTGCCGCTCCCACTGTCATCGGTAGGTGCCACTCCCACTGTCATCGGTAGGTGCCGCTCCCAGTGTCATCGGTAGGTGCCACTCCCACTGTCATCGGTAGGTCCCACTCCCACTGTCATCGGTAGGTGCCACTCCCACTGTCATCGCGCGCGCGGAAACTGCACGAGCCGCAAGGCTACGTTGCTTCTGTCATACCATCACAGGAGCACTACGCACTCTGCATTAGTGGCGCGTCGGGAACATGAAAGGGCACTACGACGGCGATGAAAAGCAAATACAAAGAAAGATAAAACTGTTTTCCCCTTTTTGTGGGAGTAGTAATCGGTAAGCTCTCCGAAAACTGAGAGAGGGATCCAATTTTTGGAAGAGCAGGTATTCATGTGTGTTTTTGCTTCAGACCAAGGTTGCACGTTGATGCTACTGCTGCATTTATTGGTGACAACAAAGCTGCTACAATACCATTGCTATGCGGCATTATTGTTGCAGGCATTGCTGTTCCCTGCATTACTTCCACGCGATATTGCCTCTGCGACATTTCTGCTATGCGACATTGCTGCTACGACAGAGCTGCTACCGACATTTCTTCTACACATCACTACTATGTGACATTACTATAGACCTCACTATTTCAGACATTGCTATGCGACATTGATGATGCGGGACGATAATGCTACAGAGCACTGTGTTGCTTCCGACAAGACTTGTGCTCGTAGCAGTTGTCACATTAAATTGGTGCCAAGTGGCACTGTCATGTGACAGCTGCTCCCGACATCATTTGTCGAATACATGTGACTGTCCATAAATTTCCGACTACGGTCCCATGTCTGCAAGCACCACATGTTGGAAACTTTCCAAAATCTCCATCCCCGGTATACCGGTGAGTGAGTCTTGGAGGTCGACCCCAGTGAGTTTTAGAGGAGGGATGAATTGTCTGAATCCGAATGATTTCGAATGTCGGAAAATGGATGGCATCCCAATTGTCTTGCACGAAAAAGTCGGCCTGAAGCCCCCTCTCCCCTCACTCAAAATCCGTGCAGTTTCTTTGTCGCCGTACATGACAATTTACAGGCAATCATCTCTCGAGAAATATCAATTTATCTCCCAAGTGATAATATTCACCTTCATCACACTCGATCTATCACGTTTTTAATGGATATATTAAAAATTGTTGAAAGGTTACTTACCGTAGCCGCAAGTATTGCAACTCAATACGGAGAGGGACGGATTTCGCTCTCTGAGGAATTCTCAGATATCTGAGTGGTCCAGCATTTTTTTAAAGACGAACCCAAATTGTTACTGGTAATTTTTACGAGGAGTGGTTCCTCCCCACCTCTGCTCTATGGAAACGGGCTAATCATTTATGATGTTCGACGCACCAACCTGCTGAACAGAGCCTTTTCAGCCAAGTTCACAGTACGAAATGCAGCCCCATAACCCCAACCAAAGGACTACGAATTGTCCTATCTTACAGACTATCCGCCCTCACTGGAGCAAATCCACACGATTTTCATTGGAGTTGACCCGCATGAAGCAGGTGGACCAGATAATATTAACTCCAGAATCCTACAGGAGTGTGCTAATCAATTATCCGTTCCAGTTTACACAATTTATAGCCTTTGAGTTAGGCAGGAAAAGTGAACGATTCGGTGGAAAATCCCAAGCGTCACACCAGTGCATCACAAAGGCAATCGGCAAAATCCGGCAAACTACCAAGGTCAGATCACTTAGCATGTATGATGCAGAATGCCATCTTACACAGAATGTTGCTGTTCCTCATTAAGTGATATTTGAATTTTGATTCCTGCGCGGTCTGAGTCTTGCAACATGGTATTGGTTGACAATCAAATGACCTGAGATGATCTGGTATGATTCATGTTGGTCTGATTTTACCTTAATTGACTTTTCTTTGGAATTACTTCCTTAGCAGTACACATTCAGGCGAAAGCTGAAGGGATCTCTTGATCAAATTGTGCATTGCCCCGGCATATGCTGATGGCAGGTTACGAGATCAGAAGCGAAACAGCTTACGAATATATTTCAGTATCATACTATTTCTTCTTGGAGCACAATTGTATACTTAAAATGTAATGTTCCTGACGTATTGACGCTTGAACTTACTTCACCTGACCATCCGGCATGACCTGATAAGATCTTATAATTTTGTAATGGTAATCAGATACAAATATCTTGCTTGAATGGTTTTCTTGGAAGGACCAGTGACACTTATTCATATTGATCAGGTAATTCTTCAAGGTAAAAGTCATGTCACTGGATTTACGTATTATGGCCTTTAGCGACCTCAGCATAATCGAACATGGGGAATTAAGATGTGATATGAGCTCTAGGCTATATTATCTTACCAATAACATTTTCCCTGTGTCTCTTACACGCATAGTTCGGACGCTGGAATCCAATCCGGATTCTGACTTGACCTATCCCGTCTTGACCGTTGTTCACTATGCTCAATATAAATGCGTTCATCTATCTTCATTTTTTGGAAAAAAACTGTCTAAAAATGCAAGTACTGTCTTTTTTCCCAAATAATTTCACGGACTCATAGTCAGGGTTCTGATATTGACCTAGTACTACTTATGGTGATCGCATTATCAATGAAGATGCAAGTCTAAGGTATGTTTCAGGCTCTCCACGATCAGAGCTTTCAATCGGCTTCTGCATTTCACTGTAGCGTAAGTAGATCGTAAGCTAGAAAGGGGCTATAAAAAAGCTCCGACCTTGCGACAGTGGATTTGGCGGCCGGCCCGGCAATGGTTAATGGCGTGTAATGCCTTTTAAAGCAATTTTGTGGAATGCGAAGATAAGTAGGCGTTGCATGCATAATGGTGGAACACACTTGAATCAGTTTTGTATATTACTGCCATGCTGTGGAGTGACGTTCCGCGGCACGGAGCAGGATGTTGGCGTGCGTCTTGCGCTAGTTGTTCCATGGCGCTACACTATCATTGCAGCTGAAATTATCGACAGCTACCAACGATGCTTTATGAAACTTGTCTAATCCTTCGCTGACAAAAATCGGTTGCGACCGTAGAACGCCTCAGCCAGAGAAACGACAGCAAAGCGGACATAACAGCGGCCGAAGCGGCGAGCAACGACTACAAAGCATACACCGACTTGTCACGATGACCGCTGTTGGTGACCGTTGGTGACCGCTGTTGACCCGAACCGCAGCCGCACCACGCCAGCGGCCTTTCAGAGCCCGACGAGATCGGTTACCGAGGCGACGCGGGCTGGCGACGGCTTCTGCGGTAAATAGGGCGGGGAGCGACTCCCTGGAGTAGGCCAGCGGCGCTGTTGTTGCGGCGGCGCCCGACCGCCGGGACTGCCGGCGGCGATTGCCATGTCCATCACTCGGCCCGGGTGGAGACGCCAGCTCGCTACGCTGGCCGGCCAGATCAGGCGATAGTTGGACAGCGGCCCGATCTGGTGTGCGGCCTGTGCCGTGGTGCCTGACATTGTGCGGGATACAGCCGTCACGAGCCGTCTGTCCAGAGCTGTCCGTGATGCTGAGCTGATCTGATCTGGGTGCTGAGCCGATCTGGGTACTGGCTCCTGAACCACGAGCGTATCAAAGAATGCCGATTGGGTGAGGGGAGGGTATTTGTCTGGGGTGCGCCATTACTCCGGTTAGGCGTCACTGATAGAAAACAAAGTCGAGGGCACGGATGGGCTGGGTGCACTCAGGGGTCCCTGGAGAGGCGCTTTTTCCTATTTAGTGGGTACCTTCGACCAAGAAATGGAATGCTTGGAAGGTGCTGCACTCGGGCGAACCTAGATTAGTATCTCATTCCACTCAGAGGAGTAGTCTCTCCATTGGAAGCACATTCCCCTTTGTCCCCTTGGATCCGCATTGTGCGAAACTAGACTGGGCAGTGAGGTGGTCTAGCCACCTCACTGGCCTGGTGCTGGCCATGCTGATCAACGTCTCCCTTGATTTGCTGTCTCGCTGCGACTCATCCACTCCCACACATGGGCCGTAATTCCCGACTTGTGACCACAGCTCCCAGTCAAGTTGCATTTCCCATTGCTTCCCAACTCATTACTGAGGGGTAGCTAGACAGGCTGATATCTGGCCCCATTGGAGCCATTGGAGCTACCCCCCCCATCTCCCTCCAGTAAAACCTTGTTTGACGAAGCCCTAATTTTTATCCTGTACACTGTTTGCCATGCGTTACGACTGGTTGCTGTGGCCCGGTGTGACCCGAGCATTGCTCCCGTTTGCATCACTGACAGCACTGGCCGCGGCGGTAGGCGTACGACATGGTTAGGACTCTCCCGGGTATCACCGCCCACATAACAAACAGCACTGGCCGCGGCGGTAGGCGTACGACATGGTTAGGACTCCTCCCGGGTATCACCGCCCACATAACAAACAGCACTGGCGGGGGGGGTACGAAATTGTTGGGGCCCCCCCCGGGTACCGCCCACATAACAAACAGCACTGGCCGCGGCGGTAGGCGTACGACATGGTCGGAGCTCCTCCCGGGTATCACCGCCCACATAACAAACAGCACTGGCCGCGGCGGTAGGCGTACGACATGGTTAGGACTCTCCCGGGTATCACCGCCCACATAACAAACAGCACTGGCCGCGGCGGTAGGCGTACGACATGGTTAGGACTCTCCCGGGTATCACCGCCCACATAACAAACAGCACTGGCCGCGGCGGTAGGCGTACGACATGGTAAAAAAAAAGCCCCCCCCGGGAACCCCCCCCCCAACAACAAACAGCACTGGCCGGGTAGTAGACTCCTCCCGGGTATCACCGCCCACATAACAAACAGCACTGGCCGCGGCGGTAGGCGTACGACATGGTCGGAGCTCCTCCCGGGTATCACCGCCCACATAACAAACAGCACTGGCCGCGGCGGTAGGCGTACGACATGGTTAGGACTCTCCCGGGTATCACCGCCCACATAACAAACAGCACTGGCCGCGGCGGTAGGCGTACGACATGGTTAGGACTCTCCCGGGTATCACCGCCCACATAACAAACAGCACTGGCCGCGGCGGTAGGCGTACGACATGGTCGGAGCTCCTCCCGGGTATCACCGCCCACATAACAAACAGCACTGGCCGCGGCGGTAGGCGTACGACATGGTCGGAGCTCCTCCCGGGTATCACCGCCCACATAACAAACAACATTCACAACAGTGGCCAATGGTTAGCCTTTCGACTTTCATACATCAGGCAGTTCCTTTTTCGGGACTACTACGTGTGCAAACAGAGATTTACGAGATGTCGATTCCCGTGTAACACGCGCGCCCGATGGTTCTTACATGACACTCATCGGAGGGGTATGCGTGATCTCAGATCTCAGATCTCAGAAGCTACTGAAACTAGAATTACAACATTTGGAAGGTATATTACAGCTGTAGTAAACTCACTGTAGTACACATTCCATGGCCCCAGGTCCATGGTTTCAGGATCAACTGGAGTCGAGATCGGCAGCTACGACGTGCCGCCACGCCGGCGAAACATCTGTGGCCCTCAACTGTGGCTCTCAACTGTGGCTCTCAACTGTGGCCCTCAACGGTTGTCGGCCTGGCGATCTCCTGTAACCGCCCGCATTTCTATATTTATCAACGGATTAAAACAAAATCCGTAAGATGCACGTATCAATTTGTAACAAAGTTCCGCGATTTCGTTGCAATACCCCTGTCTGTTTGAGACATAGTGGAAAACAAGAAGGGTATTCGGATCATCCTTCGATGTAGGGCCGATACAAGGGGGCACTGGGGCACGTTTCCCGCCTCATATGAAGGTGGCGCCCAATCGGCTGGGAAAAGGCACCACTCAGTTAAGGCTCGAGTGTACTCCGTCGAATTTTTGTTCTCGATAAGTGAACTACTATATGTGAAGTGATAGATTACTTTCGAGAAGTGATGCTTCCCGGTGTGCGTGTTAATGCACCTAAATAAGTGTAATATGCCGTAGTTATAATTTGATGCCCACTAGCGCTACTAAGATAATTTACTTCGTTTGGCATCACTGACGAGTGATGTCAAGCAAGTACAAATCTGACCAGTAATTCCAATCAACTTCATCACTGACCAGTGAAGCCTAGCAAGTGCACCGCAGTACCACCGACCGGTAATGCCAAACAAGTGCACCGCTAATCAGTAATGCCAATGAAATGCAACAATGCACTTGCGAAATGTATAATTATCTTCTCTACCTTGGTATGATAATTACTCGGGCATCATCCATGACAGTTGCCTTATTTAAACTTGCCATTGATAACCGGCGCACACCCATTATCTAACCAGGATTTATCGGAACGGAAGTTATCTCATATCAGGGTTATGCTCAACATGGGACATTCATGTATGCCATACGCAGATTATTTTCACATTTATTTAGTGACTCGCCACTCAGTCTTTATAATAGTCAACTCACGAAATGCAGTGTACAAGTGCACGTGAATTTTCTTAGTTGTCACATAATATGTACCAAATCCTTCGCAGTAACTTGGTCAAGGGAAGCAACTGGTCAAGGGAAACCAGACGAACTACTAGCTCCACACTCCCCCTCTTCGAACCTCACTGCCCCCCCCATACGAACGGCATGCTTTGGAGCCGCCATAATATATATTCAACTCCCGATGTCCGTGCACCTTGCAGGCGTGGTGAACCTTGACCGTGGTATCAGCCTGAGACTGCGCCTGAGGCTGCGCCTGTGGCTGCGCCTGTGGCTGCGCCTGTGGCTGCGCCTGTGGCTGCGCCTGTGGCTGCGCCTGTGGCTGCGCCTGTGGCTGCGCCTGTGGCTGCGCCTGTGGCTGCGCCTGTGGCTGCGCCTGTGGCTGCGCCTGTGGCTGCGCCTGTGGCTGCGCCTGTGGCTGCGCCTGTGGCTGCGCCTGTGGCTGCGCCTGTGTGGCTGCTCGCCTGTGGCTGCGCCTGTGGCTGCGCCTGTGGCTGCGCCTGTGGCTGCGCCTGTGGCTGCGCCTGTGGCTGCGCCTGTGGCTGCGCCTGTGGCGCGCCTGTGGCTGCGCCTGTGGCTGCGCCTGTGGCTGCGCCTGTGGCTGCGCCTGTGGCTGCGCCTGTGGCTGCGCCTGTGGCTGCGCCTGTGGCTGCGCCTGTGGCTGCGCCTGTGGCTGCGCCTGTGGCTGCGCCTGTGGCTGCGCCTGTGGCTGCGCCTGTGGCTGCGCCTGTGGCTGCGCCTGCGGCTGCGCCTGCGACTGCGCCTGTGGCTGCGCCTGTGGCTGTGCCTGTGGCTGCGCCTGTGTTGTTGACATTTCGGGAATCAGTGGCAGCGAACCATTGCCCACTGGTAATTTAGGCTACGCCTGCCTCTCAGCAATACACACCGAGAAACTCGATACGTCCGACGCTGATGAAGCCCACTCGCAAATCAAATTACGGCATCACGTATTAACCGGTAATAAACAGAAGACTTACGGGTGCTTCCTTGTGGTTATCAATGGTGTCGTTGTCGCTACGAGTCGCTACGGGTTGCGCTTTGTATAAATACCGGTGATCACGGGTGGTGATTTCTGAAAATTATTGGGGAGGTGCACAATGTATGGAGGCACTGGGATGACCCAAATGGACTCGGAAATTATTTGGGAGGTCTCCATAGGGTCCTATTTTAAAACTTGAAATTATTGATGGCGGTGTACAGAAAACATTGAGGGGGGACACTTTCCCCTTCAAAGGCCTATAAAACAATACCCATGTCGGTGATACTACATACAATATGTAACAGGCATTCCAGCTTTCCAGGGATCAAACTAACTGCCCTCATTTATTTATATCAGGTCGGATCCCTAGTATGTAGTCGAACAATGATTAACACCAGTGAATAGTATTATTGTGCGTGTCGAACTTTGTGATGTGCACATGAGTTGGAATACCTCGAAAATGCGGTGTGAATAATCTTGCTTTCCAGGCTTGCATTGTTGGCACTTATCTCATTCACTCACGAATGCAAATATCCATCTTAAACCTGCATGGAAAATAAAATCGCTTTGGAGGGTGAGATGACAAATAAGTAAAGCGTCGTGGCCATCACTCATATAGTCCCATAATTTACTAACTCCGGTATTTCGTGCCAATTGACACCCGCTGGCGTGACCTTGTCAGGCGTCATTTGTCTTTCACCAAGTGACACCCCACAACCAACTGCATTGACAGTGTTGCTCGGAAAATTTGACTCGAAAATGTCTCCAAAGTTCCGAACGGAGGTTAGCATCTGTTATTCGTCTCTCGTTTAATGAGCTGATTTTCAACTAACGGTGTTAAAATAACCATCCCTGCTCGAAGAACAATACTTAAAATTGCAGGAGGGACTGGACTCGAATATAATAATGTCTTACTCTCTTGAATGTTGTCAGTTCCTGGTTTTCTAGTTAGTTGATTTCAGTTCCAGGGTCATCCGGGATGAGGGTCATTTGACGTTGCCGGAAATAACCGTAGTCGTCACAGTAAGTCACTCATTCGTTGTTGGTGTTATTTTCGCTCCTCCTTTGGGTTCAATTCAAAATCTTCTGACTGGCAGTCGCGATTGGCCCAGAGCTAGTTTTGAAAACGATCAGTGTGGCGCGCAGTGAAGTGTCGGTTGGCGATTTTGTGCATGTGACTGTGGTTGTTAACAACTGGACATCATACCGGATACAGGCCAGGAGTGAAGCGTCGACCTGGATGAGTTTGAAGGGATTTGGTAAGGGATGGTCCGACTATTAAAGCACCTAAAGCAGTGCTTCACGTGCGTGGGGCTGGAAGTTATTTTGTCAATTTTTTTTTCGTGCAGAACAGTGCTCTAATGAACTTGAAAGAACTAGACACAAACAATTAATTGGTCACAAAGGTAAAACGTTGGGCATATCCGTGAATTTACCCATGAATGGCTTCCGGTATAGCCATCAGTCATGTGCTTGTTAGTTGCAGGACTATATGTTCTCTGTACGGCTTCTTGTGGCCATTCATGGCTACTTCTGGCAGACGCGACAAGATGATTCGTACAACGATAACGCTCATGCCACGGCCTGAGCGCTATATAGCGGCGCGCTGCTATAAAGTATGCATGCTGGTGAGCTACCAGGCTGGTGAACTGCCATGCTGGTGAGATGCCTTGATGGTGAGCTACCAGGCTGGTGAGCTGCCATGCTGGTGAGCTACCAGACTGGTGAGCTGCCATGTTGGTAAGCTACTAGGTTGGTGAACTGCCATGCTGGTGGGATGCCGTGCTGGTGGGATGCTATGTTGGTGAGCTGCCATGCTGGTGGGATGCTATGCTGGTGAGCTGCCATGCTGGTGAGCTACCAGGCTGGTGGGATGCCATGATGGTGGGATGCTATGCTGGTGGGATGCTATGCTGGTGGGATGCCATGATGGTGGGATGCTATGCTGGTGGGATGTCATGCTGGTGGGATGCCATGCTGGTGGGATGCTATGCTGGTGGGATGCTATGATGGTGGGATGCCATGATGGTGGGATGTCATGCTGGCGAGCTGCCATGATGGCGAGCTAGCTGCCAGGAATGAAGCTTTAAAGGAAGTATTTGAATGGCTAAGAAGAGTGTTGGAGGATATCACGTCCCTAGATCCCGTGCTATGATATGGGAATATTTCATCGAGCCCTTTGGCTTTACGACGCACCACCCAATCGTGCATGGCGTCGCCTGCCTATCACCCTGGCAACAATGGCGGACATCGCTGGGAATCGAACCCCGCATTTCTGGACTCCCTGACGCTCATCTTAACCACTGAGCTACGGACGCCCCGTTGCTGTAGGTATTCGACCATACATCAGGGGCGATCCACTTGTGCTGATTGCTAGCTTTGTGTTTGTGCTACAGTTTATCCTTGGTTCCGGAATCATGCTGCGTTGTATGCAATACAAATGTAAGGAGGCGATCAGGAGACCGCCAGGGCGATGTGATAGGAGGATTTCTTGATCCATTCTTTTCATGCAGCACATGATTGTAATGTCAAATTGAACGAATATTGCAGGAGTGTCTGTCGCTCGCTCTGCCCGTGTCTGGCCTGATGAGAGTGGCGTTGTTGCTATATAGACGGTGTAGGTGTGTCGTCTGCTCGTTAGGCGACGGGCGGCTGGCGACTATATAGCCATTTAGATTGTGTAGGTGTGCCGTCTGCTTGTTAGGTGAGCAGGCGGCTAGGTATGTGGACTGCGACTGGCGACTGGCGACTATCGGCGACTGGTGACTATGCGGCTATATAGACCGCGTAGTTGTGCGGGCCACTCGCCAGGTGACAGGCGACTGGCGACCACGACTACGGTGACTATCGGCGACTGGTGACTATGCGGCTATATAGACCGCGTAGTTGTGCGGGCCACTCGCCAGGTGACAGGCGACTGGCGACTAGCGACTGGTGACTAGCGGCGACTGGTGACTATGCGGCTATATAGACCGCGTAGTTGTGCGGTCCACTCGCCAGGTGACAGGCGACTGGCGACTAGCGACTGGTGACTAGCGGCGACTGGTGACTATGCGGCTATATAGACCGCGTAGTTGTGCGGTCCACTCGCCAGGTGACAGGCGACTGGCGACTAGCGACTGGTGACTAGCGGCGACTGGCGACTATGTGGCTATATAAACTGCGTAGATGTGTCGTCCGCTCGCCATGTGACAGGCGACTGGCGACTAGCGACTGGTGACTAGCGGCGACTGGCGACTATGTGGCTATATAGACTGCGTAGATGTGTCGTCCGCTCGCCAGGTGACAGGCGACTGGGTTGTGTCGAACAGGGGAGCTTTTCGGCGGCCACGTGAGGGCCGTGTTCACCCTGGTGCTCTTCATCTTCCTGGTGTGCCTGGTGACCACCATCTGTAGCTTTCCGGAGATGCCGCTCGATCTCATCGACGCAGCACTCAAGGACGAAGAGAGGGCGGTGAGTCGAGGACGTGGTGGCGGCGCTTCTGTCTCTGTTTGAAAGTGAGATTATCGATGCAGCCACGCTTCGAAGCCGTAAAGATCAATCATTGTATGCGTTTCTGTCTTCTTACATGCTTCATGCTAGCTATGAAGCAAACTCAGTGCGCACAAATAAGTAAGATGGTACAGGAACATGAAATGACATGCTCTTGATTAAATGGTCTCAGTAATCATACACGCTATTAATGAGCAGCAACTATACTTGATGCTACATATGCATGAGCCTCTTCGATTCCGACAGAAAGCTGGCAGTGAGGGCAAGACAATATTGACGTCTAAGCCAACGGATGAGGTTCAGCGAACGTACGGTACCGTCACAGACTCCGTGGGTAGCCCTGGCCATGCCGAGCAAGGGGAGACCAGCTTCATGCACTCTCAAACGGAGAAGACACGAGCCAAGGTCCGTACTCACTCGGACCGCTCTTTGTGAGTGGAAATTGGAGGTGCTCTTAGTCTTATCTTAAGAAATTGCTATGCAACAGTTTGCTGTATATTTAATGTGTCCGTGTTGCGTGTCCTAAACATGCCATTTTTGTAGTCACCCAACTTCATGTGTTTGACATTATGATAATTCGTCATTGGGAAGAGATTCACTAAGAAAACTGTATCGTAAAGCGTGTTTCGACGAAGAAAAAACATAGTAAGACGAACTACGAAAAACTACGAAGCATGTTTAAATGAATTAATTTGGAACCGTTCGCTTAGCAAAGAAAAAGAGTCACTATAGGTGAAAATGAATGTAAGATTAATTAGTGCATGTGAGTTTTCGGAAACATAACTAAAAGCAAGCTGTTTTCGAAATCTTCAACAAGGTTGCCACTTACTTCGTCCGTTGACGCTTGGTGAGTGAGCTTTTCAAGTATATATTTTCACGCGTCATATCAGCCATGTGATCAGCCATCGTGACCAGTACCATACCATAACTCCCATCACGTGACTGGCGTCTGGCTGAGGTTGTACGTTTTTCCGCCAGGTGGCCGGCGTGCCGCAGCCGGAGGAGTCGCGCGCTACGCTGCGGGAGTACCTGCTGTCGATCGTGTACATGCCGTCGTCGCTGCGCGTGCTGTGCATCACCAACCTGTTCTGCTGGATGTCGCTCGTCTGCTACTCGCTGTACTTCACGGATTTCGTCGGAGAAGCTGTGTTTGGCGGCGATCCACAGGTGAGCAAACTGATCTGCCGCTCAGAACAATCCGAACGGTGGACATAGCTCTGAACAATCCGAATAGTGTGCACAGCTCGGAGCTATCCGAACAGTGGACACAGTTCTGCACGCGACGATGTACACAATCTGCGGACGCCGCCGCACACAGATTGCTTTGTGCACCCGGCCTCGGGCGTCAGGCTACCCACCGACAGCGTGCCAAAACTGAATGAAACACACTACAATGTCGTGATGTTGCAAAGTCGTAGTCGTGCCACCATGGCTGCCACAGGTTGACGCAATGCAGCTTGATAGACAGCACGTGTCTGCGGTGGATAAAGGCGCCTGTCGGTCGAGGGCTTGGAGAAATCGTGCGTCAGCGTCTGGGGTGGATGAAGCGGATGTCGGGCAAGTGCTTGGGGATAACGTGTGTCGGTAATTGCGGTGTATAAAGGCGCCTGCCGGTCGTGTGTACCTGTCGAGTCGAGTGCCTGTGGGTTGAGTGCCTGTCGAGTCGAGTGCACGTCGAGTAAAGTGCCTGTCGGTCGAGTGGCGGCCGGGTATTGGGTGACTGTCCTGTCCAATAGAGTGCCTGTCGAGTCGAGTGCATGTCGAGTAAAGTGCCTGTCGGTCGAGTGGCGGCCGGGTATTGGGTGACTGTCCTGTCCAATAGAGTGCCTGTCGAGTCGAGTGCATGTCGAGTAAAGTGCCTGTCGGTCGAGTGGCGGCCGGGTGTTGGGTGACTGTCCTGTCGAGTGGCGACCGGGTGTTGGGTGCCTGTCCTGTCCAATAGAGTGCATGTCGAGTCGAATGCCCGTCGGCCGAGTGTCTGTTAGTCGAGTGTCGAGTACCTATCGAACCGATATGTCTAATCGAGTGCATGTCGAATCCAGCGCCTGTCGGTCGAGTGCATGTCGAGTCGAGTATTCACTCATATACGGCAGGCTCCGCGTGGCTGACACCTGCAGTAGTGTAACAGAGAGGGGCACGCTCTTCTTGCAGGCTCCGCGTGGCTGACACCTGCAGTAGTGTAACAGAGAGGGGCACGCTCTTCTTGCAGGCTCCGCGTGGCTGACACCTGCAGTAGTGTAACAGAGAGGGGCACGCTCTTCTTGCAGGCTCCGCGTGGCTGACACCTGCAGTAGTGTAACAGAGAGGGGCACGCTCTTCTTGCAGGCTCCGCGTGGCTGACACCTGCAGTATTGTAACAGAGAGGGGCACGCTCTTCTTGCAGGCTCCGCGTGGATCAGCTTCACGCCATGCCTACGAGGAGGGAGTGCGCTTCGGCTGCTGGGGAATGGCGATCTACTCTCTCTCCTGCTCCATCTACTCCTTCCTCATCGAGACACTTGTTAGAAGATTCAGGTCAGCTCAAGCGAATGGGGGATCCAGCCGATGGTGTGATTGGTGTAGGAGAACTATCCAGGTAGGAGAGTGACGGCAGACGATCACATTTCTATTCTGGGGATGGGGTGGGAAAATAATTAACCCAGATGAAGAATGAGCTCATTTATGAAAATCTGGACTGTACGAGAAAACTAATAAATTATAGTAAAAGTGTGCGGGTGCTGTGCAGGTGTGAAAGTTTGGTCTCATCAGAAGAGCTACCGCATCACCAAATGCGGATAATGTACCGAGAAAATGTAATTTCGTATCATTATGTGGCTAGACCAGGCTCACTTGATGAACTATAAGCTAAACACCACTAGTGGTGCGGTGTTGATGCATTACCAGGTTTGCTCGTCAAAAATAGTCCCTAGTGTTGACGCATGGTGTTCACATTGAACTTTTTCCTAGTCCAGTCCAGACTATGTCTCAGTGCAGCACAATCTAGGCTCGGTTTCAGGACAGCCCAGACTATCCCAGCAAAGTCCTGTAGATGCTATATATATCAGCAAGTACAGAACCTGGCACAATCTGACATGAACTGTACTAAGTAGTCTGGACTGGATAGACTGTACATGTATCGGCACAGCCTAGTACATGCCCTATCTCAGTCCAGCCCAGACTATATCTTAGTGCAGTTGAGCTCAGATCATGTCTCAATGCAGTCCAGTCTAGGCTGATAGACTGTACATGTATCGGCACAGCCTAGTGCATACCCTATCTCAGTCCAGCCCAGACTATATCTTAGTGCAGTTGAGCTCAGATCATGTCTCAATGCAGTCCAGTCTAGGCTCTGTCCCAGTCCAGTCCAGAGGCTGTCTCAATCCAAACCCCCAATCTCAACCCTAGTCCAGTGCAGATTCTGTTCCAGTTTATTACAAACGATTCCTCGGTCTGGCACACACTCTGGCTCACTTCTATCCAGAATTTGTCCGGTCCAGCTTAGTAACCCTGGGCTGAGGTCGATGGCCAGATCAGGCCACCGACCATTGACCGGTGGAAATGTTGTTCAGCTGGATCACGATGTTCGCATAAGATGGGTGTACCACTTATTTCCAATGAATATCCCGGAGTAAGCAGGTGTGCAAGAACTGTCATGACTTCGAAGCTCTAAACACTGCACATGCCACCAGAACAGGCAGCCATCCCACAGACTACGTACACCTTTTGACCTTGACTTGCGCGTGCCACGCTGGCCAGTCGGCCTGTTCACGTGGCGTGTCCTGTGCTGGCTAGGGCTCGCCCGGTGTACATCGGAGGGCAGTTAGTGTACGCCGTGGGCATGGTGTTGATGGCGGCGCTGCGCCACCGTGTCGCCGTCATCGTGTTCTCCGCCTGCGCCGGCGTCATGTACAGCACGCTCTTCACCATGCCCTACCTGCTGGTGGCTCACTACCACGTCTCCGGCTCGGTGAGCACCGTACACGCGGCAGGCGGCCTATTCGCCCAGTTTCGCGGCTCGCTGTTTGTCCCCGTGAAGTGGCACCTTCGCTTGAGGGTGTCAAGGCGCGATCGACTTATTGGATAGGCTCTCCAGTAGTTACGCCGTGCCGACGTGGTGTGCGTTGCGGTATATTTCAACACATAGCGGAATCATTTTGAAGGATAATGCTTACAATTTTGGACAGATATTCTGCATGCTCATTGTTTGGTCAAATTGTTTCACTGTTTTCTGGCAATTTTAAGTCGAAACGTAACATTTTGGGAAAACTTGTCTGCCAATAAATTTCAATATGACATATTGGTATTTTAAAGTGAAATATTATGGCAACACAACGACACAGCATGTAAATGATTTTGCAATCACCTCCAGTTTCCCGAGATCAAGTATATTCGTTCGTTCGGTTTCCATGTCCACGTGGTGCACAAGTGCATTTTTGCCAAGAATCTGCAACTATGATGTCACTCACGTCACTCTCACTCGGCCTATCATGGCATGATAGTTATTTTTGGGTGGGGTGGGGGGAAGGTGTAGAATAATTAGCATCAACTGAAAACTTTAGGATATACATTAGCACGTTTTCAAATTATCGTGAATATTCGACAGGGGTAGATATCCACCCCCACCCCACCCCAACCCCGGTCGGTGTAGGTTCAGTTTTCCAGGTCAGATTAAACAGGTGAACATCGGAGTGCAGCCACCCGTCGTTTCCTTCCAAACCTGACTTTGAAGCTGTCCAACTTTACAGCCTGAATAGCAGCTGTCACTTGCCGATCTCCCCTCGTCGCGGCGGGATGTCTTTTTGCACTTCTGTGACGAGGAAAGACCAGTGAGGAAAATGTTGGGCACCGATGGTTAATGGAGTGAGAATTTGTTCGATTGTAGGGGCAGGTTAAGTAGGTAATGTTGGATTGTTTGATCTGGATATTTGCGACTTATCTTAGGTATTCTGTGCTCCTATATTTATCGATAATGGCGTGGCCACGTGGACGCTTTTTAGACGGGTGGCGCACACGGCCACGTGACTTGAGTCTCTATTAAGGGGATAAGGGGATAAATGCGATTGTGTTTTCTTGGTGTGCCAGATTAAAGCAATGCATTTCAATTGCACTTGACATATCTTATCCTGGTTAAAGTATAGGCCTTTGACTCGGGGTTTGAACGGGAACAAATTAGCTGGACAATACTAATTAGATTATTGCGTAAAGACTATTGCAATTATATAGGTTGTCTAGGCTGTATGTGAACTATATTAGTTTTGTTTTGGAAATTAAAGTATGTCTGCAGTAGTGCTGTGCTACGGCAAAATGGTTCCTCTAGGGGTTCTAACTATACCGTACACATCTAAGTTAAGAGTTCCGTATTCATTAATTCAGTTCGTAGCTGATAGTCTTAGCACAATGACCAACGTCACGAGATGTTCTATGCTTGTTTTAAATCAGCAAGAACATCCAGAACTTGATTCCTAGGTCCCACTTTGCACTTTTTATCTGCTCGTGGCAAAACTGACCATAGAGTACCAAACCGGTCATTCCGCATGAAAATTGGCCAAGTTTCCCTAACAATTTCTCTTTACTATGTGTGTTCTGAATAGTAGTACTCCTATCGATGGCACTCTTAGCGTTTCTCTTCACGTCTTGTGTACTTATCAATGGCAGTGGCATCGCGCCAATGCAGCATTACCTCCATATCTAACTTAATTATACCGTTGGAGCCTCCCCAAAGAAATTGACCGCAAAGCCAACATATTCTCCAAACGAGATCAATATGCTGTCAACCATGTAAGCGTAGCGCAGCCCCACACCAAGTACTTTCCAAACCGCCAACCAGTTATAAACGTGCGCTTTCCAGACGATGCCCACGATGCGGATGAGTGCTACACGCACCTGAAGTATAACTCTCATCGCTTCAGTTTCAGTTAACGGCCGATTCCGCAGCGAAAAGCTCGCAGGTCCGTGGTCTTGGCACCGACGTCGCCATCGTCTCCAGCATGGTGTTTCTGGCGCAGTTCGTGCTCAGCCTGTGCGTAGGCTCCATCGTGGTGGCTGCCGGCACCACCACAATGGTCGTCGTGCTGGCCGCTGTGCTCAGCACATGTGGCGCCATCTCCGCCATGCAGGTCACCTACTTAGATTTGTAGTGTGCTGAATGATCGATAGATGGCAGTAGTGGTCGTTGGTTCGTAGTAGCTGTGCCGCCGAATGTTTGTGGCATATGGTGTTATTTGACTTATCGACGTATGTTTTAAGACTGTGCTGTTTATGAGAATGGTGGATGGGGCGAAATCAATGGGCGTAGAACTGTTTGTGTCATGATGTATCATGTCCTTGAACTCTGCTTATCGTACCCATAAGCGTGGGAGGCGTAGGAGCAGAATAAAAAGGCAGTGCCCCGGCGGTGCTGTACAGCGGCGGTGCTGTACCCAAACATAGTACCGCCGCGGGTCATCCTTCGTGCCCGTCTGCACGACACAGCATCCACATACACAGCGGAATTATTCGCAATCTTTTCGGCATATTGCACCATCTACAACACCAAAATGGAACACAACATAAAAGCCGCAGACGCAAAATCAGCACTACAGAGCATAACATCCTACACCAAATACAAACACCCTCTCATACCTAAAATACTACACATCCACACAAAACTAACCATACAACAACGCCCACTACTTCTTTGGATCCCAAGTCACACAAACATACATGGCAACGAACACGCAGACACAGAAGCAAACATAGCCACAACACTACAACAAACCACACAATGTCCCTATTCACAATCCGACTACTACCCCCAATACGACAGGCCATCAACAAACATGGGATGCAACAGTAACACAGCCACACGAAATATACCCCAAACACGAATACTGGCACTCCATCAACCAAAACACCAGACTCAAAGAACGGACACTAACACGACTACGCATGGTACACACAGCACTCACACACTCCTACCTCCTATTAAATCAACAACGACCACAATGCACAACATGCCATCGAACCCTCACAATTAAACACATACTCATATACTGCACCAAAAACAACAACCAAAGGACGACATATAAACTATTGCACCTCACACAACATCCCACTGAAACTCACCACGCTGCTCAACGACGACCATCCAGCAATAGACGAACACCTCTTCCACTTTCTCAATACTATACGCATACTGCAACAATTGCGAGAAGAAAAACGGGGAAAAGAGCGAAAAAAAGGAAAATATATGTTTAAAAAACGAAAGAAAAATGAACAAAACCGAGAAAAATTGAAGAAAAGATGCGTTCAAAAAGACAACAAAAAAACACGTTCTTGCAATGTTCAACATATGGCGATGACCCGATCCCCCCACTATACCCCATACCCCAATGTGGCACCGACCGGACTGACATTTCTTCTCGACTATATAATCTCCGGATGTCAAACAACTCTACCATACCATCTCTACATCTTCAAGCGATCCGAACCAGCTCAAGTCTACTCTTCAAGACTATTTCAACTCTGCTTCAACATCACTCGACAGATCGACTAATGTATCCTCCCTCTGTTAAATTATCCTACCATACGCTGCTGACTCACTCACGTCTCCTCTCAACAACCGGAACCAGGCGACATCACCACACAGAGGCAGGCTGGTAAAATTCAACCGCACACACACACACGGATGGGATGTGAGGATCTGACCGGAAAGACGATTGAAAAGTATTGCGTATTCGGCACCCGGTGGAAGCAGCTGAAGGGCTTCTCGCCTCACGCAAATACAACAAACAGCTATAATATCCCATATCACATTACATTTGGTGCGAATCGGTATCACGTTTGCTCGCTCAACATACAACTACACTGATGCATTATGAGGACAAGTTTTTGCTCATTGTGGCAGAGAACGAAGCCCCCTCGACAAAAATGTATATTAAATATTGACCATACCGTGAAAGTACCATTGCGTCTTAGATCACCCATGCTAGGATGCAGAATATACGTGTGGAAGAAGTGCACTTTATCTAGTCATCTTCCAACAAGGTGGTTTATCTATTACGCAATGAAGTACATTTCGCGACGTGGCATTCATTCCTTCATGCTAGTTGCATATTCCATTACTTTTTATACTTATGAACCTACAGCAGTGCAGTGATAAGGTCGATTATATATTTCATTAACGCTAAGCTAACCACAGTATGAGAAATACCTAACAAAGCTCGTGCTGGAAAATGAATTTTTCCGCCTCGTTGGAAACAAAATGACTGCATTGGATCAATGTCTTATATGTGATATATATATATGTATATATTCATGCACGTGCCCATTGAGGCATATAATTGCATTTAAGCTAATCAAATTAAAATACTACATTTATCCTATACTGAGCCAGCAATTGTAGGTTAAGGTTCTCGGTTTGATTAATGGCTTCAATGATATTCAGGTTCGTGGAATATATCAAAACTGTCGTGATTGCCCTAAGTACATCAGGCGATGCCGAGTACTGTTGTTACTGAAGTGTGTTTGTTACTGTAACTAAATGTGGCTGTGCCTTGTCCGATAGGATTCGCGATGGTCTATGATTTTCTGGGATCTCGCCGGTGTAATGCCCCGTGAAGGCATGCTAATGCCACTGAAGACCTGATATTGTCGTTGAGGAAGTTACCCATGTGACATTTTTCAGTGTGCTAGTTCACCCATTTATTGCACATTTGTCCAAAAAGTACAGTTGTCCATAAGTATGTATCATGCCAGACTACAAACATTGATGCCTCTCATCGTGAGAATGGAGGGCGATGACGTCATGTAGGGGAGGGGGAGGGGCGCAGCCGTCTCAGAGCGGCGTCTTGCGGGGCTGTACGGCAGCCGTGGCAGAGCCCACGTCGTGCGGGGCTGTACCGCAGCCGTCTCAGAGCGGCGTCGTGCGGGGCTGTACCGCAGCCGTCGCAGAGCCCACGTCGTGCGGGGCTGTACCGCAGCCGTCTCAGAGCGGCGTCGTGCGGGGCTGTACCGCAGCCGTCTTGGAGCCGACGTCGTGCGGGGCTGTACCGCAGCCGTCTCAGAGCGGCGTCGTGCGGGGCTGTACCGCAGCCGTCGCAGAGCCCACGTCGTGCGGGGCTGTACCGCAGCCGTGGCAGAGCCCACGTCGTGCGGGGCTGTACCGCAGCCGTGGCAGAGCCCACGTCGTGCGGGGCTGTACCGCAGCCGTGGCAGAGCCCACGTCGTGCGGGGCTGTACCGCAGCCGTGGCAGAGCCCACGTCGTGCGGGGCTGTACCGCAGCCGTGGCAGAGCCCACGTCGTGCGGGGCTGTACCGCAGCCGTGGCAGAGCCCACGTCGCGAGATGTCATCGCAGACGTCGCGACGATCGCAGTCGGTAGCGTTCGCTGCCCGTCTGGAAGGCGAGGAGGTGCGGGCAGTGCGCCACGCGGGCTGGGCTGGCCGCCGTGCATGGTCCGCAGAGTACGCCTGAGCCCATGAAGCCACCTTCGGCGCTTGCCTGCACAAGACCAGCTCCCATGAAGCCACCTTCGGCGCTTGCCTGCACAAGACCAGCTCCCATGAAGCCACCTTCGGCGCTTGCCTGCACAACACGTCCGTGAAGCGACCCTCGACTCGTCCCCGCACAGACGTGCCCACGAATGGGTCCATGTATCAGGCCGGTGACCTCGCATCACGTGCCGTCGGACGGGGTCACATGACATCACCCTCTGATACGGTTACAGCCACGCGCTGACCCAGCTCCATGCAAAACAGGAACGTCGCCGTCATCGACTGATACACGTGATGAGCAGAGGACGGGGAAGGCGCACACGAGCATCCGAGAGGGGCGCTATACATCCACCGGGGTGGCACATGCTCTAAAAGGGAGATGTCGCTCAGCGGGCGTGGACAGATGACAAAGCAGGACAGAAAATCGCTTTCTTTAGAAGCATTCTAAAAATTGTTTCAAAGCTTCAATAGTGACAGCGGGCAAGACGGGAGATTTGCTTCTAGGTTGACGGAACACTCCAACGCTCCCGAAAATCTGATAGTACCCTTCTCCGTGAAATCACAAGGAATTATTCTGCACACTAGCCCGTCTTATGACGGGATGCGAAAGTTTTTAAGACCCCTGTCCATTAATCAGTAGACAGGTGTACCATGGCATACTCTACCTTTGCAGTGTCATTTTCCCTTTATCTGAAGAATTACACCAGTGTAGCGATAGTAAGTGGAGCTTACAGTGAGTGTAGGAAGATGGTCCAGGGGCGGGGATGGCCGAGTGGTTAAAGTGTTGAGCTCCGTGTGCCAAAGGTCCTGGATTCAACACTCGCGCCACTTGGGACGCGAGTGTTTTCCAAATCCCGCTGCCCATCGGGAAAATAGTGCGGGCGGCGCCATTAGCCGTGATCGTGCACCAAGTTCGTCGGGAGCCACCAAATAAACGAGTAAGATGGTAAAAGTAAGAACATGTACTAATTAACAGCACTCCCAGTTTCCTTTTTGGACGAGGCTTTCCACGTTATTTAATATACCATAACGACAGCCTTATATTCAAAGGCTGTCGTGGGATATTAGGACCGGTAGCCAAGACAGCAGGGTTTTACGGAGATTCAGGACTGAATACTGATTAGGTTGTAATGATAGGTACTAGTTGCAAATAAATAAATGATAAGGCGAGAAAGTAGAATGGTCCATGTACAACGACATATCTACATGTATTCCTAAATCGTTTTACTACAACTCTAAAGAAATATCACCATGAAACGTTTCTTCCAAGTCAATTCATATCGCGGCGAGTCTCCTATTATGTGAAGCCGATCGGTAGATACTAACAAGTGAAATGATTTTCTCGGGAACGCCAAGTTAAAATACCAAGTCCAGAGTAGATGAATAGTGACATACTGGATATTGTATATCTAGTATATCACTTTAGGGCAAAAACTGTTTACACTTCGATTTCCTTACTGCTGGTCCCTGTTTGGTATCGGCCAACGGGTTCCCAAATTTGCACAGGTTGATTGGCACTAATTAGCCACTGGACAAACAAGATGAATGAAACCACCACATAAAATAAGGAAAATCAATGTTTTTCTACCTACCTCCTTCATTAAAAGGGAAACCCGCCGCGATATAATAGGCCAAAGAAACGTTGGGATATTTCTTTAGAGTGTCTTTTTTTTTTTTTTTTTATTTAAAAAAAAAAAAAAAAAAAACAAGAAATACTGCACTCAACCGTTAGTGGTGCGTTCTCTGTGGCTTTTCTAACCAGTCACAAGCACAACAGTGGTGGATAACCTGTGCGTGGGCACACACAGCAGGCTTGTGTATGCATATGCACCAATAAAGTGACGCAAAGTTACACCCGCTGCGACATCAGCTGTTGCAGCGAGATACCATGACACGGTGGTATTGACGGTGTCATCACGGTGACACTGGCGGCGATGTCGCAGCGGTACTTGCGGTGATATAATTGTGGCACTTGCGGTGGCGTCCGCCAGGTGGTCTGGCCCAGCGAGCGAAGTACCTGGTGTCGGCCACCACGGAAGAGACCCAGTATTTGCGGTCCGTACCTTACCGTCGTTGATGGGTGCAAAACCGACGTGAGCTACGAATCAAGTAATTGGCCAGTACGCACCTTCATAAAAGTTTCACGGGCATATACAGCTTTAGTATTAGCAGGTTATACTTGAGCATCAACTATTTTTTGGGAAGTATAACATTCGGTTTCGTAATACACCAGGTGCCTAAGACGTATGTTGATTGCGACCTGCTGTATGGTATATTACCTTTCCGGGCAACATAATACTCGTTACGTGACTTCGACAGGCCATGTAAAATGCACTCAGAGAATCATAAGTTAAAGTGTTCTAAGAGATATATGAATCTCCACTGAGTAGCTTTCGCGTGTATTCTCACAAAATTACCGTGGAATGGCTTGTACCATACAAAATGGATACCGTCCAAGGAATGGCAGTTCTGTGTTCCCTAGAGGCTCTGAGAGACTTGTGCATTCCAACCATAAAGGTCCCTGGCCAGCGACGCCCCAACCAGACTTGATCAAAAGGAATCCCTGAGCCTAAAGTTCCTCAGACCGAAAGGATTTCCGACTGTGGAGACACCTGACCGGTGAGGAACCCCGGTCAAAATTGATTATCTAACCAAAAGAGCTGGCCAGAAGAGCTCCTGACCAAGTTGCCCCTCGCCGTTTACCTGGGCTCCTGACCAGGGGCCTGACCAATGGAGTCCACTACCAGAGGCGGGATATCTGACCAAACAAGCTAGAGGGCCAGTGACGATGTATCCTGACCAGAACTAGGACCCTTTGACCGGAGGGCTTCTTATCCAGGGACAGGGACGCATACAGGGGAATTGTGGCATGTGTCCCCACATTCTCCATGGGAATGTAGCATGCGTTTGCCCGGGGAAGTCGCCACTCCAGGATGCCTCGAGTGCTTTGTTCCCCTCGCCCAACGGACTTCTCAGCCAATGACATCAGAAATGAGACGAAATTGCGCCACTACAGCATGCTTGGGTACTCCCCCACGCCCCCCTCCCCCACCCACCTCGTCCTTGCTCAGCGATTCTTGCCTCCCGAAGCCACCCCTCCGTGGAAATGTGCTTCCATACTAAAGTTTCTGTACCCTCATCTGACCGGTGAGGGCCTTCTAATCGGCCTATTAGAGGGTCCCTGATGAACTCTGGACCAAAGGGACGGATCCAGACGATCCATATTTCCTGGATCCATATTTTACGATTGAATATAGAAAATGATATGGTAACATTAGCAAGGTGCCAAACCGGAAAGCGTCCAGCTCCCCTCCCCTCGGCCCACCCCGGATCTTCAGTCATGACTATAATCATCTGACCCCGGTTAGAGCCAGTCACAAGTTTTAAAAAATGTGAAATTGAAAACACAAATATGACCCTAAGCCAATAATTTTGTTGTCATATCTCTGTGCGAAGCTAGGTGGAAATCAATTGGAAAGAGTTAGACGGCCGCATTATCCCGTTTGAAAGAAATTTAGCCTCATAGTCTGTCTCCCAGATTCAGTTTATTGAGTCAGTTTTAGCGATCTCTTCGTTGCTAAATAGCGTCATTAACAATTTTCGCAAATATTACATTTTCCGAATATAAATAGATACTATTTGTCCTTTCAAATTGTCCAAGCATGTCCAAAAACTTGCAATAAGGAAGGATTTAATCGTCAAGCATTCAATGAGCGAACCGGGACTTAATCACATCAAAGACAATTCTTCATTGATTTTAGAGACCATTTGAATTCAAGATTGAACGGTTCAAGGCAACGCCGATTAGGCCCTCCGCTTCAAGGTCTGCTTGGCTTGAGTGATTTGGTAAGTTGCTATTATTGAGTGATATTCGACTGATTAGCATTATGTGGTCAATAGTAGGGAATTTTCTAACAAAACCTGCGAAACTAGGGTAGCGGTCGGAGACGAATGATGCCGCACCCGTCACGGCAGGAAGCGTCCCATGTAGTTCCCATTGGTGTGTCCGTTCTAGGTTAGGAGACGAGTAGCCTAGGGGTAAGTTGCTCGTCTCACAATCGAAAGGTTGTGGGTTCTTACCTGCCTGTCTTACCTGCCGCTACTCTTCGCCCGCAACCAATCGGCGTGAGAGATTGGCGACGCTACATGACTCAACGGTCGATGTGTAGTAAAAACCAATAATCATCATCATCCGTTCTAGGTTACCTAGATTCCTATGGCGAAAAGCAGGGGTGTAGTTTTGTGTGCTTTAGGGAGGGCACATGTTCCCCATAAGCACATCGTGTCGTAAAAACGACAGGGTTTTAAAATACGCACAAGATTCCTAAATAACACACCGTTAGTCCAGATAGGCAGCCAGATATTTTCAAAACGCAACGTTTATAAGACAAGCCTGGGCTACAAGATCAGTAGCCAGAGCGTGCGGACGACTGAAGACAAACCTGGGCTACATGATCAGTTGTCAGGCAATACGGCCGACAGAAGACAAGCCTTGACTAGAAGGTCAGTGATCAGGGAGTGTGGCCGACAGAAGACAAACCTGGGCTACATGATCGGTTGCCAGGGAATGCGGCCGACAGAAGACAAACCTGGGCTACATAATAATCTACCAGGTAGTACGACTGACAGAATCGTGGGCTACATGATTAGTGGCCAGGGTGTGCGACCGACAGAAGATAAACCTGGGCTAGAATATCAGTGGCAAGGAATTTTGGTTGACAAAATACAATCAGAGAGCAATTGTCCATGTTCCTGCCCGGAGAAATCGCAATTCCCAGCCTAGCTGGGCTGAACTACTGCAATAAGTTTGTACAAGACATTTCACCTGTTATGTCTCCCTTGTCCCAACTTCTTCGCCGAGTGGCAGTGGCGCCTTCGAGACAATGTTGTGTTTCGGGTAGCCATGAGGCTGGTCCTTACTCCACCGTGTTTGGCTCACTTCCATCCTGACCGAGAGACTGTGCCTGCCTATGACGCAAGTTCTTATTCCCTAGGGTGTGTCCTGTCGCAAATAGACCAGCAAAGTACGGAGAGACCGGTTGCTTTCTATTTAAGAACGCTGACGGGCACTGAGAAACGCAACGTCCGAATTGATCGTTAGGACTGACACTAAGAAATGCAACGTTTGAACTGATTGTGAGGACTGGCACTGCGAAGCGCAACGCTCTAACTGACCATGAGGGCTTGGCAGTGGCTGTGGGAGTCGAGAAGTTCCATTATTTCTTGTTTTCGTGTGTGGAAGGCGGTTTTCTATCAAGACTGCTGGGTACTCTGCGGTGGATAAACCTCTTCCACTGATAGCATCAGCGCTTTGAAGAGGTAGGCGATGCTGCTGTCGGTGAATAGCCATGCACTTGTGCATTCCCCGGCAAGGCTCCACGCCGCACTACGACGCTTTCAGTTGGATGCCGCTGCCGACGTCCTCACAACAGTCTCGAGTCCCAAAGGGGACTGTGAAAATTGATGGGCCAGGGTTCACGCAACAAGCTCTGCTTAGCAACAGGACCTGGCCCATAAAGCCACCGGAGCAATAACTCGGATTACATTTTTTAAGAAGAAAAAAGATTGGCTCAGTGTCGAAGATGACTGTTTGTTATGAAGTGGTCGTGTTGTGTCAAGCAAAAGGCGTCCGTTCACACGCTCGCAGTTCCATGGGGGTCATATTGAAGTAATTCGTATGGCAAGTTTCAGCAAGGCCTACTTCTGGTGGCCTGGGCTCGACCAGGATATGGAAAAGGTGGCTGCAATGTGTTTAAGTTGTCAGCAATGGAAGAATGCAGCACCTCCAATGCTGCTTCATGCCTTGGTGTGGCCGCAACTACCCTGGCGTCGTCTCCGTTTAGACTATCGCAGGCCGAAAGATGGTGTCATGCTACTGGTGATTGTCGACGCACAAAGCAAATTAATGGATTCATAGAACATAATCTGCATCTGAGTCAGCTACAGTAGAGAAGCTGAGAGAAGCATTTGCTTGTCATAGCATTCCGAAAGCTGTTGTAACTGACAATGCTACCGGCTTCGAGCGCCCAGAATTCGTCCTTCTGTAAACTGAAGGCTGTGCCACCCGATATCAGCACCACACTCGCCAGACTAAAATGGGCCCCGCTGAAAGAACGTTGCAAACAGAGGCACAACCAACATTCAACACCAACTCCCTTCCCTCAGCAACCAAAAATAGACTAGGTCAAACCATACATACAAACCATACATTTTGCGACTACCACCACGCAAAACCCGAAATATTCGGCCCGCAAAGCGCGCCGAAAGCATTCTTTGCTTCGCTCCAGTTTATTTTCGTCATCTTCCCCCTTGCACAAATGCTGCTCAATCAAATTGAGTTTGATACTGCCTGATAACCATACTCCAATAATTTCTCAACCATGATGGTAGAGTGTCATCACTGCCCTCAGTTCAACTCCAAATGCGCTATTGTGGCTGCAGTTATATGATGTTGTCTGCAGTGATGTGGTGTGGTCTGCAATGATGTGATGTGGTCTGCAGTGATGTGGTGTGGTCTGCAGTGATGTGGTGTGGTTTGCAGTGATGTGGTGTGGTCTGCAGTGATGTGGTGTGGTCTGGAGTGATGTGGTGTGGTCTGCAATGATGTGATGTGGTCTGCAGTGATGTGGTGTGGTCTGCAGTGATGTGGTGTGGTTTGCAGTTATGTGGTGTGGTCTGCAGTTATGTGGTGTGGTCTGCAGTGATGTGGTGTGGTCTGCAGTGATGTGGTGTGGTCTGCAGTGATGTGGTGTGGTCTGCAGTGATGTGGTGTGGTCTGCAGTGCTGTGGTGTGGTCTGCAGTGATGTCATGTCTGCAGTGATGTGGTGTGGTCTGCAGTGATGTGGTGTGGTCTGCAGTGATGTCATGTCTGCAGTGATGTGGTGTGGTCTGCAGTGATGTGGTGTGGTCTGCAGTGCTGTGGTGTGGTCTGCAGTGATGTCATGTCTGCAGTGATGTGGTGTGGTCTGCAGTGATGTCATGTCCGCAGTGATGTGATGTGGTCTGCAGTGATGTGGTGTGGTCTGCAATGATGTGATGTGGTCTGCAGTGATGTTGTGTGGTCTGCAGTGATGTGGTGTGGTTTGCACTGATGTGGTGAACTTATCGGCCACCAGCGGCCGACCATTTGACCAACCACTGAGAAATTTCGCTACTCCGATAACCTCGCTAGTTTGGCAGCAAATTCATGACAGCCTGCGGATTGCAGTCCATAACGGCCTGTGCATGACAGCTTATGACAGCCTATGACAGTCTGTGCACACAAAGGTGACCAATGGAGCACTTATCGCGCCGCCAAATATACCCTACTTTCTGACCCGCTATGGGCGCTACATAACCAGTAGCCGTTGATGCGCCCCAAAGCCCAAATAATAAATCAATTTCTGACCCGCTATGGCCGGTGCCGCCGGGTTGGCAAGCCATGTGATTCTCCCAACGTGGCTATAGATACCATGTATGTATGGAATCGTCTCTTCTCGTTCCTGTTCCTCATGACAGGAAGATTGTAATGATGCTAACTTCCTGTTGTATTTTTTTGTGGGCAAAATCTACAACAGTTTCTTGAACTGTAAATTCCGCGTAAATTCCTTACCACGCCTAGTTTGTTGTTTCCTCCACTGATTTGGGCTTCTCGCCATTTCAATCTCGGCACACTGTTTGCTGCGAATGGTCACCAGAAAACAGCGTACTTCACGTTTGATGTGTAATGAATAAATATCTACAACACTCAGTACAAAACAAATAAAGCCATAACCTGCCAATGGCACGATCAACGCTGGCAAACGCGTCCGCGCAAAACAAAACAACACAACACATCCATCGGCCATATAACACATCCATCGGCCAAACAGCACGTCCATCGGCCACACAACACATCCATCGGCCACACAACACATCCATCGACCACACACTACATCCATCGGCCACACAACACATCCATCGGCCACACACCATATCCATCGGCCACACACTACATCCATCGGCCACACAACACATCCATCGGCCACACACCACATCCATCGGCCACACAACACATCCATCGGCCACACACCACATCCATCGGCCACACGCTGCAGCCCTCACCACTGGTCAGCTATCGCACTTCAATAGACATTTGAACTGCTGAAGATACATGGGTCACTCGCGAATCAGCACTAGGCATTGCTTATCACGTGACATCGAGAGAGGAGCACGATGGACGCCGACATGTTAGCCACGTCGGAGCCATGCAAGCAGCATGCCGCTCTGCACGGGAACGGGTCACCCGCCGGCTGATCAGGGGAACGGCACGTGGTAACGTGCCACCAACATGTCATCAGCACGCCACCCGCCGCACTACACGGAAACGGGTCATCAGCCGGCCGATGGGAAGAGCGGCACGTGGTAACTAACGTGCCGTCAACACGCCACATGTGAAATGTTAACATGTCGGCACGTGGTCCGCACGTCGCACGACCATTTGGGCATCACAAGAACACATGCCCGAGCGACAATCGTCGCGAGCTCGAGTCACTTCTGCGCGACCAATACTGTCGCCCCCCACTCTCTACCTCCCTGTTCTGCCTGCCTCTCCCTCTGGCAGGGATTCAGTGCGCCCGGCGACTGTGCAGGTGGCGGCTGACGACACCGTGCCTGGTGCCGCCTCTGTGCGGCTGCACACGCCGGCGCGCCACGGCTCGGCTGGCGGCAGCTCGCGCGCAGGAATGTGACGCGCAGTCGCAGCAGCGGAGACGGTGGCGCCGCTAGTGGCGCGTCGGCCGACGCCGGCCGAACGCGACGCCGTTTGAACATTACACCGGCGACAGCGACTCGCGCACGCCCGCCGCTCAGGCGCTGTCCCGTGGCGGAGGACTGGCGTCGCGGTGGCTCAGCAGACTCTTGAGCGAGGCCACCTCCCTGGCGAGCCGCTCCAGCTCGCAGCGGATCTGGCCGTCGGCCGGCGGCGGCGATTCGACGGCCGACGTGCGCGCCCTCTTGCGCGTCGGCTCGTCGGCGCCGTCGCTAGACGCCGACCGGTCCGACAGGCCCGAGTCGCGCTCGTCGCCCGATGACGTCTCCGAGCCGGCCAGCGAGTCCTGTGGCTCCTCCTTCAGCCGCTTCAGGCCGAGCTCGTTGAGTGCCAGCAGGCTGGCGGCGGCCGCCTCGCGCTCGCCCAGCAGCGTCTTGTGGCGCAGCTTGAGCGGCAGCGCCGAGCCGACCTCAACGACGGCCGGCGGCGCCGGCTTGGTCAGGTTGACCGCCGCCATCGGACACGGCTGCGGCGGCAGCCGCTCCGGCTCGGCAGAGCGTGGCCGCGAGAGGTCGCGCGCCGACTCAGTGTCCGGCTGGCGCAGCTCGCGCAGCGACTGCTGCCGAAACAGCAGCATCGGCGGCGATGCGGCGACGGCGGCGTACTGCGGCGCACCGCTGGTGGGCGGGGGCGGCGGCGCGCCGGCGGGGAACGCGCCGCCGCCGCCGCCGGCGGCCGGCAGCGGCAGCATGTGAGCGCCGGTCATCGACTGGTGGCGCTTGGTGAAGCTGACGATCTGCTCCATGGCCGGCACCTGTGCCAGCACCTGCTCGCGGTTGATGAGGTTCTCGCCGACAATGCCGAACTTGTCGCGGATGGCGGTCAGCTGAGCGCGCATCAGGTAGTTGTCCTTGGTGAGCTCGAACACGCGTGACTCGAGCACCATGTCGGTGAGGCGACGCTTCTCGCGGCTGCGCTTGGCCGCCTCGTTGTTGCGCCGTCGCCGGTCCCAGTAGCTGTCGTCCTTCTTGTTGTCCGGGATGAACTCGCGCTGCTTACGCTGGTTGAACATGTCGCCGTGCAGCGAGTTGGACACTTCGAGCGGCGAGACCGGGAACGACTCGGGTACCCCGAGCGGCGCCGAGGGTCGCGGCGGCTGGCCTCCGCCGGCTGCCGGGTAGTTGAAGTAGCCGCCCGGCATCGTGTTGAAGCGTGACTTCAGTCCGGCGAACTGCACCGAGCTGAGCAGAGTCTCGGCCACCATGATGCGCGGATCACCTGCACAGCAAGAAAGGCGAACGTCAGTCCCGGCTCACAGCGCGGCTGGGGAGCACATTTGCGGTGGTCAACTAGTCCGCTCAGTTGCCGCCGACAGGAGCGCGATCTTCGCTAGGCATCCCTCCGACAGGAGTTACCAAGTGGCTGACAATGTTGCCGCACATTGCGAGAGTCGCTCTGTGAATACTGCCTACTGCCTCCGCCCAGCCGCCTGCGGACATCCCGCACCTCCTGTGGAGCCGCTGACGGCCGTCAGGCGTCGCGCCGGCGACAGCCCTCTGTCATCGGCGCCACGGCTGGCACGAAGGTGCAGACGTGGGACTAGCCTAGGATCGGTCTCAACCACACAAGACGGTGCAGAACACCTAGAAGCGGGACTTCTGTCATGGTCGGGACCTCATCCGACGGTCGTGTGTCACCCATCCAACCTGTGGCGGCAGCCGACCACCACACCTGACAGTCGGGTGTCAGACGGCCGGATCTGACCACCACACCTGACAGTCGGGTGTGGCGGCCGGGTCTGACCACCACACCTGACAGTCGGGTGTCAGACGACCGGATCTGACCACCACACCTGACAGTCGGGTGTGGCGGCCGGGTCTGACCACCACACCTGACAGTCGGGTGTCAGACGGCCGGATCTGACCACCTCACCTGACAGTCGGGTGTGGCGGCCGGGTCTGACCACCACACCTGACAGTCGGGTGTCAGACGGCCGGGTCTGACCACCTTACCTGACAGTCGGGTGTGACGGCCGGGTCTGACCACCTCACCTGACAGTCGGGTGTGACGGCCGGGTCTGACCACCTCACCTGACAGTCGGGTGTCAGACGGCCGGGTCTGACCACCTCACCTGACAGTCGGGTGTCAGACGGCCGGGTCTGACCACCACACCTGACAGTCGGGCGTCATCCATCCAGCCTATGGCGGCGGCCGGGTCTGACCACCTCACCTGACAGTACCACCCCGACCACGGCGTACACTCTGCAGCGGGCGGCGCCCAAAATAGTCGCTTGCTCAGGGTCGCGCTGGAGCAGGGAACGGCGCGCCTGTTGCGTCAGCCCGCCAGACCGCCGGTCGGCAACGGACCGACACTCACAGCCGGCCTGATACTGACAACCGGCCTCACGCTGACTGCCGGCCTCACGCTGACTGCCGGCCTCACGCTGACTGCCGGCCTCAAACTGACTGCCCGTGCTGGTTGGCCAGTGACTCCGCCCTCACACTGACAGCTGGTGCTGGTTGGCCAGTGACTCCGCCCTCACACTGACAGCTGGTGCTGGGTGACCAGTGACACCGGCCTCATACTGGCCGCCGGCCTCACACGGACCGCTGGTGCTGGGTGACCAGTGACACCGGCCTCATACTGGCCGCCGGCCTCACACGGACCGCTGGTGCTGGGTGACCAGTGACACCGGCCTCATACTGGCCGCCGGCCTCACACGGACCGCTGGTGCTGGGTGACCAGTGACACCAGCCTCACACTGACAGCCGGTGCTGGGTGACCAGCGACACCGGCCTCACACTGGCCGCCGGTGCTGGGTGACCAGCGACACAGCAGTCGGCGTAGCTGGCGACCCAAACAAGTCGTAGAAAGCGACCATGATAAGGTGTATGTCGAGTAGAGGTGTGACTGGTCACCCGACCAACAGTGTGACCGGTCACCCGACCAACGGTGTGACTGGTCACCCGACAAACGGTGTGACCAGCGACCTGGCAATGACACATGGTACCCTTGTGACCAGGCTATGAATGGTGATTAGTGGCAAGTGACTGGTGACAGATGACTCGTGACAGGTGACGGATGACTCGTGACAGGTGACGGATGACTCATGCCAGGTGACGGATGACCGGTGACCAGTCTCAAGTGACTAGTGACCAGTCCTGAGGAGCGTGACACAGACTGTGACGCTTGCAAAACAAGGACACCGCAATCAGTGGCATTGATGACTCGCCACTTCGATGCAGTAGGCGTCTATTATCTAATCAGCTTACTTTCCTTCCTTCCCTCCCCCAACCGAATTTACCGAAACATTACTGACGAATGTTGATGTAGTCGGGAACATTCCCGAGCTGAAACCATTCCTATCACCTCGCACAATTTTCCGCCGGCGCATTGCTTGACGCCTCAGGGAAATTCCATTAAAATCGTTCCTGAATGCATTGCGTGGTTCGTCGACGTGATGCCGATGTTCGCCACCGTCGCGATGCCTACGTTCGCCACCGTCGTGATGCCGACGTTCGCCACCTTGCCGCTGTGATGCCGGTGCTTGCCGTCGATGTCAGTAAATTCCACGACGAAATGCGGCGCCTCAGCTGGCGGCATTGTACCCGGTTACAGCACAGCTCCGGGATCCGGTTACAGTGCAGCTCCGAGACCCCGTTACAGCGCAGCTTCGGGACCCGTTTACAGCGCATCTCCGGGACCCGCTTACAGCGCAGCTTCGGGACCCGGTTACAGCGCAGCTCCGAGACCCCGTTACAGCACAGCTTCGGGACCCGTTTACAGCGCAGCTCCGGGACCCGGTTACAGCGCAGCTTCGGGACCCCGCTACAGCGCAGCTCCGGGACCCCGTTACAGCACAGCTTCGGGACCCGTTTACAGCGCATCTCCGGGACCCGGTTACAGCGCAGCTTCGGGACCCGGTTACAGCGCAGCTTCGGGATCCGGTTACAGCGCAGCTTCGGGACCCCGCTACAGCGCAGCTTCGGGACCCGTTTACAGCGCAGCTTCGGGACCCGGTTACAGCGCAGCTCCGGGACCCGTTTACAGTGCATCTCCGGGACCCGTTTACAGCGCAGCTCCGGGACCCGGTTACACCTAGAACTTTCGCATTGCTCCCAGAGCCCGGAAACCAGGTTCCAATCAGCGCCACAAAATGCACCTTGTGCACACCACACTCTGCAGATGCACCTTGTGCACACCACACTCTGCAGATGCACCTTGTGCACACCACACTCTGCAGATGCACCTTGTGCACACCACACTCTGCAGATGCACCTTGTGCACACCACACTCTGCAGATGCACCTTGCGCACACCACACTCTCTGCAGATGCACCTTGTGCACACCACACTCTGCAGATGCACCTTATGTGCGTCACACTTCTGCAGTGAAAGTCAAGTAGCTTGTCGTACATCCGGACATGGCTCACTGGCAGATCAGTCGACGTTTTAGGTCAGCTACAGGGAAATTTGAGCGAAGCCGTAGTGGTGATCTGTGAGATCAAATGTCACGCCATGAGTCAGTGTTACGCCATGAGTCAGTGCCACGATATGAGTCAGTGCCACGATATGAGTCAGTGTCACGCTATGAGTCAGTGTTACGCCATGAGTCAGTGCCACGCTATGAGTCAGTGTCACGCTATGAGTCAGTGTTACGCCATGAGTCAGTGCCACGCTATGAGTCAGTGTCACGATGTGAGTCAGTATCACTCTGAGTCGGTGTCACTATCAGTCAGTGTCACCCTATGAGTCGGTGTCGCAATGTGAGTCAGTGTCACGATATGAGTCAATGTCACCCTATGAGTCAGCGTCACTCTATGAGTCAGTGTCGTATAGTCGGCGATAATAGGCAGCCGATGACAAGCTGTCGACGTGGTGCAACGGCGAGCTGATTCAGACGAGCTAATTCGGAACAGCGTGCCGTAAAGCACGCCGATTGGCGACCATCGGATTGATGACGTAACGGCTCGACCTTGACAGGTGCTCTAATGAGGAAAACCTTGCCCGTTCTTTTACGACGCAGTCGACTGGTAGGCTATTCAGAGTTGCCAACCTGACATGCTGAATGGCTGCGGATGGACTCGATGATCCCGCCTGCTGTGGGTATCGAACCCACGATCTTACGATGAAGAGTCGAACAACGCCCCACCGACTGAGCTACCGTCACCTCTGACATTGATCGCTGTCATAGCGGGAAATCGCAACACACAGCGGAACTGCCGACTGCACCCCTTCAACCCAGCGGAACTGCGACCGTCCTTCAACGCAGCGGAGCTGTAACAGCCCTAGAACTCGTCTCCTGATGCGACCACCGACTGGTCCGCGCTGCTGGTGGCAGATGAACTGCAACTATGGAACGTGGCGATATCTTTTGTTTTAATCACGGAAACGGCCCAAAGCATGTTGGTTTGAAACGTGTTCAAAGTGCGTTTGAACCGTGTTTCCAAACTGTTGAATGCAATGCGATAGAAACGTCGGGAAATCACTGTTACTTTTGGTTTTGAGGAATTATTTAGCACCTAAATCGCTCCTATATGAAGTACATCCTTTCACTATTATACAATATGCGGCTAAATTATCTCCATGGGAAGATTGTAAAATATGGTGCTGTGTTGAATGCACGAATGTAAAGTTATCCCTCAAGTGATTATTGGATGCTACCCGCAAATTGTCGCAATTTATATAGTTGAAGTAGTCGAACGAAATTATCACATACTTCTTAACAAGCCAAATACAAAAGCTCGTTCACCTGTTGTGAGGCAATGAAGTAAAGTGCCTGTTATTATAGACTTCCTGAGTGCATGTTGCACTTCCTGACTGCACTTCTATCCATAGACAGGGGGACGGGCGGGGTCTCGCCGCAGCCGTTTACATCAGCCTCAGCGGGTGAGCACCGTGATGATGTAACTATCGGCCTTGGCGTGCCGCTGCAGAGCTGTGCAGCCGCTGCAGAGCCGTGGTGCAGCTGCTGCAGCCGGGCCTGCCACTGCAGCCGGGCCCGCCACTGCAGCCGAGCCCGCGCGATGGGAGAACCGCCGCGTCCCCTGGCGCGGTGACGCGTCTCCTTTCGATGGGAGGTCGGCGACCTGGCGTCCGTTGGATGCATGTTGCGCGGCGCAGGACGGGTGGGACTGGGTGGGACGATATTTCGACGGGATTTCTGGTCGTTTCTGGTAACCGGTAAATGACATAGAACTGAACTCCCACCATGTAAAAGAGATCCGTCAATTTCACTTTTGTTTGGTGTTCAAGCACTTCCACACACTATAGACTCCTGGGTCGAAATGATCATATTCAATTGGAAGTTCTGGGGAGCGCGGTTTCACACGCGTAGCGCCCACTATGGGTGAGCACTGCTCGAGTATCAAAGTCTACCTGTCCGGGCAGACGGACACAGTGAGTACGGCGGCGATGACCAGGTGCCGGTCACGTGTAGCGTTGGTGCGCCTGCCGGTCACCCTCTGATCCAGCCGTATCCGCCCCGACTCACGTGCCAGCCGACTCACGTGCCGCCCTGTAGCCGCAGAGCTATTGATTGCGTCGACATCGGCACATATTGCGTAACTGCGGCTCGTCGGCGGCCGCTCCTCGTCGGGAAGTCGGCGGTTGGCCGATGCCGCATAACTATTGATGGTCGTGTCCGGGGCATTTGATGTCGCTCGACGCTAGTGGTGACGGTTGTGTCCGGGGCATTTGATGTCGCTCGACGCTAGTGGTGACGGTTGTGTCCGGGGCAGTTGATGTCGCTCGACGCTAGTGGTGACGGTTGTGTCCGGGGCATTTGATGTCGCTCGACGCTAGTGGTGACGGTTGTGTCCGGGGCATTTGATGTCGCTCGACGCTAGTGGTGACGGTTGTGTCCGGGGCAGTTGATGTCGCTCGACGCTAGTGGTGACGGTTGTGTCCGGGGCATTTGATGTCGCTCGACGCTAGTGGTGACGGTTGTGTCCGGGGCAGTTGATGTCGCTCGATGCTAGTGGTGACGGTTGTGTCCGGGGCATTTTATGTCGCTCGACGCTAGTGGTGACGGTTGTGTCCGGGGCAGTTGATGTCGCTCGACGCTAGTGGTGACGGTTGTGTCCGGGGCAGTTGATGTCGCTCGACGCTAGTGGTGACGGTTGTGTCCGGGTCGGTTGATGTCGCTCGACGCTAGTGGTGACGGTTGTATCCGGGGCAGTTGATGTCGCTCGACGCTAGTGATGACGGTTGTGTCCGGGGCAGTTGATGTCGCTCCACGTCAATGGTGGTGGTTGTGTCCGGGGCGGACGTCGCTCGACGCTAGTGGTGACGGTTGTGTCCGGGGCGGACGTCGCTCGACGCCAATGGTGACGTTATGTCCGGGACAATTGATGTCGCTCGACGCCGATGGTGGTGGTCGTGTCCGGGGCAGTTGATGTTCCTTGACGCCAATGGTGATCACAGTAAGAGCGGCGATCGTTTGGTTGGCCACCGATCATTTGGATTAGTTCCAGTTCGATCATACCGTCTGGTCAGACTCCACACAAGATTGACTCGTGGCATGGCAGCCAACGATCAAAGACTGGTCGAAGCGCCTTAAAATCCCAATAACAAATAACAACGATTAACCCGTGCAGCAATTGTCTATTGGCAACTATTGACTCGTGATGGAGATGCTGATCGGAAAGCCCGGTGCAGAGAGCAGGAGCGAAGGTGAAGAAAGCATGCTCCCTGTCCTCTGAGAAAGATTCGTGACGTACATTACGCAGTTTTTCTGTGACACCACCACTTTTCAAGCATTTAGACCGCTAAAAAACAGTCATTGGCATCATTTTTATTGAAGCAAAATGCGCGCCAACGAATCCAGCGACCACAAGATAGTGTATCTTTATTTGTACGGATCCTATTGCCAATGGTGACTAATCATTTGGCCAATGGTAACACTATTGTCCGTTTTTAAAATAAAAACAATTTCCCATGGAAATGACGGGATTTTTGCTCTGTACTTTTAAGGGAAGGGTTTTCAACGTTTGTACCCATAGCGGTTGGACTTGATTTACGGTGGCCATTCTGGTAGGATGGGATTACCGCAGGCGTGGTACCTGAAGACAAGACTGCAGCTGTGACGACCATGCTAAAAAAGGACGATATTCTTCCCCATCTGGACTGAACAGACGTCAAATAATACGGCATGTGCATCAAACAACTGTGGACAGCAATCGTGGCATCCTTAACGATCGACATTTAAGGTCTGGCACAAAGGCAAAACGGCTCCGGAGGCAAAAGAACACATAAGTAAAGCGGCACAGGAGGAAAAGGAGCACAAAGGTAAAGTAGCACTGCGTGGTGCAGATGAGAACACAACATCGTCGCTCATTGTGCTTTACAGCATGATTATTAAGACAGTGAATATCCGGTTCTTGCATGCTTGCAACTGAACATCATCAGTTATTTGTGGAGTACAGATCCCTCTTCGCCATGGGTGTAACCTCTAGGGAGGGGAGGGAGGAGGCGCTAGGAGGACATGCCCTCCCTCCCCAATAATTTTTGAAAAGTGGCTATTTGTCCCCTTCGAATTCCTTCCTGTCCCCCAAGCCTCGGCTATTAAAATACATGTGCATAATGGCAGAAAGATTATATGTATTCATTTATATAGTGAAAATATATCTAAAAGAGAATCACGAAAAATTCCAGAAGCCAATCTAGCCAATCAACTGGTTTCACACGTTATCCGCCGTCACAAAATATAACGGTGGTAAATCAGCAAGCATTATAAATGTCGGCCTTCAGACCATTTTTCAATTGCATGAATTGAATTCCATCTAATGTTTTCGCTCGCTTGTGCTTTGCGGAGCATCAATTTTCTATTATCGCAAGGCCTACGTCTCATGCTGCCCTTTCCTGCGTATACATCGATTTATTTCGAACAAAGTTGACTCTGAGTGTCCTTGGGATCATCAAGGCCATGAAGTGGGAGGGGGAGGTCTTGGGCAGCCAAAAGCAAGTACATCAAGTTCACGTCGTTCATATTCGTCTTCAGAGAAGATTTCGTCAGAAAAGTTTGCGTATTTGCGTATTGCGTATTCGCATTGAACGACAGGTTTATGTTCGTTTGAATCAATTACCATAAAGTATTCTACCTGCACTAAATACGCTGCAAGGGACTATATAGGTGTCAATTGAACACTTTAACGGTCAAGATCGAACGTAAACCGATTTCTTCGATCGCCATGCATTTTTCATTTTCACCCAAACCTGCCAAAGTCTGGTATTAAGCGATAGCCAATGGTGCGCCCTAATGTAGCATTTCAAACCGGGGTATGCTAAGGTTAAACCACGATGTCAAAGGGTTAGTTTGATTTATTACAAAGTGATATTCGATAGCGACCGAATGCGAAGTTCGGTCGCCATTGCTTCAATTTACATTAATCGGCATCATCCGACGTGGCTTGCTGTGCGGTACCCGAAATTTGAGCTATCGAATTATTTTTATCAGGCCGAAACATCTTCGATAAACTGATATCTTCGATCGCCTCGCATTTTGCTCGTGTCTGCCCGAACCTACCCAAATTTTGTGTCAAGAGATAGCCCATGGTCAACCCTCGAGTAACAATTCAAACCGTGACATGTCAAGGTCGAACCTCAAGGCCAAAAGTTCCTTTGACGTCTTTGATCGTCTCGCGTTTGATCACTATGCCTTCAAGTTGCATAACATTGGGTTATTTTGCTGTATCAAAAAGATGAAAAATCAAAATAGTTTCTTATGTCAAAGGCGATGCTGATTTTTCAGGTCGCATCGTAATGTTTCGTTTCCTCCCACATCCCAGCCCGTGGAGAACCACCGAGTAGCATTTCAAATCGAGGCATATGAACGTCAAATATCAATGTCAAAGGTTGGGTTTAATTTTCAAGCCCTCTAGTTTCGTTGCTTTGGCTTCAATTTGCACCAAGTGGATGCTATTCAACATGGTTTGCCATAGAACATTAAGAAGCTGATAAAAAAACAAAGGTCAAATGTCAAGCTGCTTCTGCGGTCGCCTCGTATGTTTTCGTTTTCACCCAAACCTACGAAGATCCACCGTCAAGCAATAGCCCATTGTGAACCCTCGAGAAACATTTTGAAACCAGGACATGACACGGTCAAACCTTAATGTCAAAGGTTAGTTGGAATTTGTCAAATACCTCGCGATTCGTCGATGTGGGTTCAACTTGTACGAAGTGGGTGTCATTCGACGTAGCTTGTTGCAACGTATTAGAAAGCCAAGATTTGAATAAATTTTGAAAAGTCAAACGTCTAGTCCTTTCTGTGGTTACCTCGCATTTTCCTACACCCAAACCTACCTACATCTGATACCAAGCAATAGCCCGCTGTAAACCTTGAGTAGCATTTCAAACCGGGATATCTCGATGCCGAACCTCAAGGTTAAAGGTTAGTTGAATTGTGTTTGAAGTCCTCGCATTTCGTAGCTATCGCTTCAATATCCATAAAGTTGGCGTCATTCGACGTGCCGTGAGGTACTCTAGACGACTGTTCGGAATTTAAATAAATTGTTTAGGCTAAAGGTCGAAGTCATTTCTTCGGTCGTCTCGCGTTTCTATCGCTTTCTCCAAAATCTACCCAGATTTAGCATCAAACGATAGTTCGTTGTCAACTCTCGAGCAACATTTTAAACCGGGACATGTCAATGTGGTCCTGGTCCTTCCCTGGTTGTTATTGCATACCCGTAAGTGTCCCCGTAATCTTTGACCTCAAGGTCAAAGTTTAGCTCGAGTTTTTCGAAGGTGTCATTTAACGTGGCCTCCCGCGCGGCAGCAGAAAGTTGAGAAATCGAAATAATTTCTACGGTGTCGAAGGTCGGGTGTGTGTGTAATTATCTAGTTGAATATTTTAAGTAGGGGGAGCAACTCACTCTTTGTTTGCAGCCATGATCCTAGCACGTACTTTTATCGTATTTGATTAGTAGCTCTCAATAAATCAGTCCTAGCCTACTTGGACGGCGCTCTCATTGCTGGCTTTTAATCTACAGTGTCACATTGCTATTCCGGATACATAAAACATAGAACCGGATTTTCAAGTCGTCCGCTTTCTTCTTCATGGTTCAATGGAAGTTGTCAAATTTCCAATAGAAGCCACATGCAAATGCGCACGATTTTATAACCAGCTGGGGTTCATAGCCGAGAGAGAGCAATATTGTAATCAGGGGTGAATACAGGAATTGCTCAGTGGGGCACTTGTCTGGAGGGACGCTATTTCTTTGGAGGTGCACCACTGCCAAAGTACCTGGAGGGACGCCTCCAGCCGACAAATTCGACGGGGTGATCTCGGTCCTTCCAGGAGGGTCTCCTTTGTCTATCAGAAAGGCCTTCGGGTGTACCCCCTCGAATGTGTAAGCCACTGACTTGAGCATTCGAGGGATACTCGAACCTTCTCTCGTATAGGTGCCTTTTCCCCGCACAGTCATCTTTCTGGCGGCGTATGCCCCCATTGCCTCCTCCTGTATACTCCCCTGGTTGTTACTGTATCCCCGTAATTAAGCAAAGCAGGAAGGCATGGGAAATGTCAGAATAAGTCCCTATTTACTGCAGCAGAACCTTCGTGCAATATTTTGTTTTCGTGCTACCAGAGGGTAGTGTTTAACGTAATTGCAGCATTGTTCCATGGTGATTGTGGAATCGAGCCTTGCACTTACGACATTGAGCTAGATGTCCATAGGCAGTAATGAGCAGTGAAACTTGTTAATTTTAGCGGCACATTTTGTTCCCAATATATCAGATTTAACGATGGTACATCTGAAAATAAAACATTGAAAATGAAGTGGCTAAAATCACAGGAATTTTTCCGTGTATATGTGTGTGAGGGGATCTTACCTCTGTATCCTGGTCAAACCTCCCTCACCCTCCATCCTCCCTCAATTTCAACACGAGGTTCGCAATCTTTCCAATTCGCAACCTTTTCGCAATGTCATGTCCGGAGAGGTCAGGTAAGATGGAAGTACCTGTCCGTCATGTGCGTCGCGAAACTTAATGGGTGACCAGCCAATTGCTGGCTGGCTTGTAGCTGAGGGGAAACGAATCGGCAAGTGCTGAATGAAATAGGTCACGGTCGTAAAGGCCAACCGGGTGTCACACGTGTCTGGGCTCGTAGCGGTCTCAAGCGAAGGTAACGTACCGTGCCTGAGCACTCCTGATCCCAAATAATCCATCGAAGGCCATATGTCACTCGGGCCGGCCGGGGAGACTTACTGTCGCACATCGTGGAAAGGTCGGAGGCGATCGATCCAGCAGCGCGGCTTGAACACGTGACGTATCGCCCGAGGCACAACGATCGCGCCCGATCGAGCCGGCGACCACGCGCCGAGCGATCTGGCGCATGCACAGATCAAAGATCGCGCTCGATCATTCCGCGTGAAGCGTGTCAGTCACGTTGGTAGAGGGCTCGCGGTCTTATCAAAGTAAAAGGACAACAACGATGCACTGTGGATCTGCCTTATTAAGTCAGCCTGGCCCTCGCGCCACGAGTTGGTAAGGCGAGTGGGGGACGCCATGATGCAACGTTCGGCCGGAGCCAACTGGGCTGACTCACAACGTGTGTGACGTGTGTGCTGGGTCAAGCTGCCAGCTGCTTCATCCTCTCACAGATGCACCATACAGGAAGAGCCTGCTGGCGAGGTTACGCACCTACCGGCCCCGCCATGTGGCGCCTGTCGACCGAGTCACCATGCTCGTGGCCCAGCCGGTCGACTGCCATGGGGTGGGGCAAGTGGAGCAGCGGCATCACCATGCTCGTGGCCCAGCCGACCGATTGTCATGAGGCGGGGCAAGTGGAGCAGCGGCATCACCATGCTCGTGGCCCAGCCGACCGACTGTCATGGGGCGGGGCAAGTGGGGCAGCGGTATCACCATGCTCGTGGCCCAGCCGACCGACTGTCATGGGATGGGGCAAGTGGGGCAGCGGTATCACCATGCTTGTGGCCCAGCCGACCGACTGTCATGAGGCGGGGCAAGTGGGGCAGAGGTATCACCATGCTCGTGGCCCAGCCGACCGACTGTCATGAGGCGGGGCAAGTGGAGCAGCGGTATCACCATGCTCGTGGCCCAGCCGACCGACTGTCATGAGGCGGGGCAAGTGGGGCAGCGGTATCACCAGGCTCGTGGCCCAGCCGGTCGGCTGCCATGCGGTGGGGCAAGTGGAGCAGCGGCATCACCATGCTCCTGGCCCAGCCGACCGACTGTCATAAGGCGGGACAAGTGGAGCAGCGGCGGCACGGTGTAAACTCAGGCTACGAGTTCGAGTCAGGAGTTCGGTAGAACTAGACATATACCTCTCGCTCTTGAAAGAGCAACACTTTTTGTCGGACATTTATATTTGGCAGGGTTGCCCTATAACCTGCGTGCTGAACAGAAATGTAATTTGTGGTCCCATCAATGGCAGCCGGGGAGAGATATGTATGAATTAAAATTAATGTTTAATCAAGGATGACTTCAATGGGAAATATAAGGGCAAAACAGCCTGACGATAAAGTACTCGAATTTTGGAACCTCGCGATCAATTGTTGCAACGAATCTGACAACTGTACTGCCACTGAGAAGACTTTTCAGCGCCTAGAAATGGCATGCCGTGAGGAAATGAATCAGCGCAATTGAAGTTTGATAGAGTATGATACGAAGGGAGTGAACCAGCAATCTGCGACGACGGAGCACGAATGAATATGAGCGTGCAGGTCACCATAAATTATTGCTTTTGGATTATTTTATCACGTACATGGATGGACATCACTGCCTTGCCAATGTTGTTCAGTATCATTCCATCACTTGACCTAAAACCTACCCTTGTCCTCGTCCCAGTCTATTGAGCAAAAGGCGACTAGCTGCGGTGCCCTAGACTGTAATTTCCCTAATCCCTACGTTCTGTGCCACTCGGGCAGCTGATTTATTTACCTCCATTCTGTGTAATAATAGCCATAGTGCGGATATACTTTTAAGTAAACATAAACAATACAATATAGTGCACCAGTCCGATTCGCCAAATGGCGGCCGTGGCGTGACCTCAGGCTACGGGCTCGACCCCGTGGCGTGACCTCAAGCTTCGCGCCCGACCCCCGCGGCGTGACCTCAGGCTACAAGCCCGACCTGGCGGACGACAGCCGTGGCGTGACCTCAGGTTACGAGCCTGACTCCCGCGGCGTGACCTCAAGCTACGAGACCGACTCGCCAGACCCGGCCGCGGTTCGTCGACCTACGCCGGTTTCGCCGCGCCGCCGGCGGCGCACAGGTGGCACGGCTCTGAGTCGGCACAGCTGACGAGCGAGCCGAACGAGAACAACGGCCCCATGCAGAAGTGGTCTCGTCGCTTTCCATCGGCGTCGCGTCGCGTGACGAAAGCGTCGCAAGTGTTACGGCCGTCACAGACGAGACAGCGCGCGCCGGCGGTCAGTGGGGCGCGCGCAACGCTACCCCAGGCAAGTGGGCCGGGGAAAAGTGCGCCGGCTAGAGGCTCCAGGCCATTGACCGCTGCCAAGTTACGCAATGTTGCACAGCGTCTGTGCTGGCGGGAGAGAGCTGGCCGGGCGTGCCGCTGCAGCGAAACATGTTCGTCACCGCCACGTCGCTCACCCAGTCGTGTGCGATCGGGCAGGTGAAGACGCCCGGCAGGCCCAGATCTGCCACTGGGATCAGGGTCACAGATAGGCGGCAGACCAGGGGCAGACCAGTAATGTGCAGGCCTGTTGTACCGTTTAGCAAATTACTATAGGATATTAAGTAGATGGCAAGCTAACGCTGAATGCTAAAATGAATTCATCAATAGGTAAAGTAACATAATACAGTAGGAGGAACAACTGGGCCACGTACTTTTGCCGTGTTGCAAAATGACAATGAGAAAGGTAGACTTTCCCAAAAAGTAATGAGATTCAGCATAGGATGATAAAAAAGTAAACGTGAAAGAAATATCTAATTGTGAAATCCAATATCAAACATAACCCGCGCAATATTTTTGCACTTACTGGTGCATTATCTGAATGAAGCAAGCAACGCCAGCCATTCCCATGCGGTATATGTTCCTAAATATGACTGTTTGAGCACGAAAGAGTGAATGTTTTTTCCAATGGTAAATGGTTTGTTGTGAACCCAGGCCACACGCAGCATTAATGTTTTATTCTGAATATTTGAAACATGCATATGCCACATGCACATCAAATGCTACATGCAAACGTATTTCTTCAAGACATATTTGACCTTTTCGCAGATGACAATGCTATCCCATTTGTAGGCAAAACTGTCCGTAACATACAACATCGTGTAAATGATATTTGTTTTGCTTAGCTATCTCAGTCAAAAGCTACCGTTATATGTTTTAGCTATATTTCGTGCTATATTTCGACTTCCACGTTCCATTCTCAGTCAAAAACTAAGGGCCTTCTTTATTGCTACGCGTAGCGCCAAAAACATGGAACAAAACTACTCCCAATGTTTGTGTATTCAGGAACATAGTCCCACATAATGAAGCAACACTAAATAAGTATGTGAGAAAGTAGATTATGAATCAATATCAATGACTTGTTATGCCCTAATGAATAAATAAAATGACCAGTAGTGGCAATGCGTTTGATTATCCATTACCTTTTGTTCTTTTCTTGCCCTTGTCTTTTTGGCTGTGTTCTTTCGCCTCTTCTCTTCCTTATCTTTCTCAGTTTTTGTATTCGTCAGCAGTTTTTATGCGTTGTGTAGCTGCCATTATCTTTTGATGATGCATTGTTCTTGCATGATAGTTATTTAGCCATACTAATACCATAATATAGTCAGTTTTTGAGCCCTGACTGATGTTACTAGCTAGGCCGGCTAATAGTGATGGTGGCTAGTTATGATAGTTGTGGTACAAGAACTAGTTGGCTTGGGTATCGGAATGTATACGTTATTCATTCTGGTTGCGAGCCCCCTGCAAAAAAGTGCAAAAAGTGCAAGGGGTATCGTGACCTACCTTGCTATATATCCCACGTTGCTATGCCTAAAGGAATAGCAACGTAGCTAGATCACATGTGCAAAGAAGGGCACTCCTGCTTACCTATTAATGGGTGGGGGTATTCCAATTTACCCCTATAGCAATTAAAAGTATTCTTACTTTTACTATCTATATTAACGTAGTATATAATTAGAATGATGCTAGTGATGATGGTAATACTCATGGTTATTGTATTATCAGTAGTAGTAGTAGTAGTAGTAGTAGTAGTAGTAGTAGTAGTAGTAGTAGTAGTAGTAGTAGTAGTAGTAGTATTAGTAGTAGTAGTAGTAGTAGTAGTAGTGGTAGTAGTAGTAGTAGTAGTAGTGTTATGACTATTGCTGTATTGTGTGTATAATGACCGCTTGGGGCAGCCCTGCACACGTCCCTTGCTCTTTCCCCGGCGCATTACATGGCTTCCACAACACCATCGTCCGGCCGCTACACAGCTCGACAGACGCATCCTTCCCGCCCTGGACCATCCTCCCCTGGTCCGCTCCAGCCCGAAGAACTGCCACGTGTCGACATCTGAAGCCGCCACCAGAACACCATGGTGTGGCGCTAGGTGGTCGAAACAGGTCGGGCAACTGCCACATGTCGACATTCCCACCAGAACACCATGGTGTGGCGCTAGGTGGTCGAAACAGGTCGGGCAACTGCCACATGTCGACATCTGAAGCCGCCACCAAAACACCATGGTGTGGCGCTCGCGGCCGGAAATGGTCAGGTCAACTCGCGTGATAGGTGGCTTCTTTTTTCTTTTTCTTTTTAATTTAATCCGATTTCTCGCCGGAGTGGCTTTATGAGCCAGGGCCCTATTGCTAAGCATAACTTGTTGCGTGAACCCTAGCCCTACTAACCAATCAATGAATTCCAGTTCAACGGCATAATTTTGACAAAAAGTGTAACGTGCTGTCAATGCACCCAACCGACACTGCCACCCGGTAGCTCGTCCCCGGCCTTATCGGGCCAACTGCCAACTGACACTCCCAGACGGAGGATAAACGCGAGCGCGCGTAGCGACCCGAACTCTGCATCACCAGGACAGGCGAGACTCTCGCCTGCCCAGTGACCAGAGCTAGCCAGCACACTAACCAACTGCACAACCGGGGCGGCAACTGTTTTCCGGGGGCGGCACTGTACTTCTCAGCTGTTTCCCCGTCTCCGACAGCATATTCACCCGAGACCCGCTGGCGGGCTGTGGACCCTCAGCGGGCCTCACACGATCCAGACACTGCTGCGGACCCTCAGCCGGCCTCACTCGACCCTGACACCGGCGGGCTGCGGACCCTCAGCTGGCCTCATACGACCCTGGCGCCGGTGCGGACCCTCAGCCAGCCGCACACGACCCTGACGCTGCTGCGGACCCTCAGCCTGGCGCACACGACCCTGGCGCCGGTGCGGACCCACAGCCAGCCGCACACGACCCTGACGCTGCTGCGGACCCTCAGCCTGGCGCACACGACCCTGGCGCCGGTGCGGACCCTCAGCCAGCCCCACACGACCCTGGCGCCGCTGCGGACCCTCAGCCGGGAGCACACGACCCTGACGCTGCTGCGGACCCTCAGCCGGCCACACACGACCCTGGCGCCGACATGCAGGCGTGACAGGACAGTGCAGCCGGGCTTTGTGGTCACAAAGAGCCGTTGTCCGCCGTTCGACCGGATGGTGACGTCACCGAATTGCATAAGCCGGGGTCGTCAGCTTCGTTGACCGCAGCGGGCCACTTCAATGAAGGTGTTGCGTCAGCCGGGACTGGGACAGGGAGAGGGGAGGGGTGGCACCGAGGTCCTATGATGGTGGTGCACCAGCCTCTAAGCTTACGTCAGAGCGGATATTTCGTTACCGAATTAACAACCGGTTTTGGCTCTTAAATCGTGCCTGCGCAACCGTCCCTTGCGTTTCGGAAGATGTGCGGTCGTGACGCCAGAACAGCCACAGGCACAGTTGAGGTTGGACCTAAACAAGGGAACCGAGGTGGATTTGCTTTGGAATCCTGAATCCAGCAGAAGTTTGGGGAATTCCAATTCGGTGATGCTTGGGTCTTAATATATCAAGATCACTGGGAGTGGGGGAATCCCCCAAGTGATAGAAAAATGTCTCCAGTTCGTTGTTTTATGGGACGGGAGATGATTCGCTGATCCTGACAAGGGCATTAATTTTGGTGCATACCTTTCCATCGTCATCTTTGAGGACAAATGTTCTAATATGTCCCAGATATATTTCTTCCCCTGTTTCTGACATCAAAAACCCTGTTTATACTTTCCTCTTAGATTGTGGAATGCATACCAGACAGGAATGGCTTCGCAATCAATTCCAAACACTTCGGTATATGTGTTGATAAACAAGGGGCGGCTAATATTCCGAAGATCATTTCTCTTAATGATGAACTGTCAGGACATGGCGATGTTGGCAAAAAAGGGCGGATAATTGTTCGGGGAGAATAATGTTCTGAATGGCGAACGGCCAAGACACGGTTATGTCTCCAACCATGCACGGGAAAGATAAAATGAAACTTCCATTTGCGCAAAATGTCGTTTGTAGCAAAGTTGAAGTTATGTCACCGTTCGTTACCCGCTATAAATTGTTCAGACACTTGACAATGTGCGGCCGTCGGGAAACACGTGCCGATATTGTATCAGAGGCCAAATACCAGTAGCGGGTCCAGAGTGCAACTGGGAGCATGTGCCCCCAGTTGCACTCCCCCTCCCCTGATAGCCCCTTCAACTGGAAAATGTCGCCTTCTTTCTAGGAGGCTAAGTGCTCCCCTCCCCCAACGAATTTTTCATCTGATGGCGTCCCCAGATAATATAATGAACAATATAATGAATTTTTGTTAGGTTCGAGTGCTTGTCGAACGAGTGCAGTAGGATGCAAAACATATGTCATGGAAGCATCCCAATAAAATATCGCTTCGGTCCTTCAGGCTCCATTTGAGTCAACGGTGTACTCAGCAGCGCATCTTTTTGGTTTAATTTGGAGACACCTGACATATGGATGCTTATGTTAACGATAACGATGTCAATGCCATGTTATCAGCAGATCGCATTGTATCATCACATCATAGAAGAACTCTGTTTGGAATTGTGTCATGATTGTATTGTGTAATCAATCCGTAATGGTGAGCATAAGCATGTTACTTATACGTAAAATAATATTGGGAAAGAGTCATGGACACTACATAAGCACAAGCACGATGTCGACACGTCCGTGGAAAGGATGTCTATTCAGTGATCAGGTGATATATTCCAGCTTAATTCACGAATAATTTATAACTGGCCCGGTGCTTCATCATATTAGCGTGAGGTTGTAATAGCGACAAATTAATTGTGGATTACCTCAATGCAAGTATGTATATCCGTGTATATAACTGTTCTTAGTTCGTTTAGAAATTACACCCAACTCATTCGTGTCATGACAATATTTCCGTATTGCGGGCTGATGTATGTCAGATTTTATTTGAAATAATTGCTGAGCTCCCTGTATCTGTTCGTTCAGAGGAAATAAATACAAAATGTCCAGAATACATTATCTTGCTTTTCCGCAACAAGGACGAAAACATTAAATCGGATGTACCAATCGAGTTCCACGAGTTCCAGTACGCCGGTACGGCGAATCCTTTGTAGCTGGTACGAGAATCTGCCTGCTTCATAGCAATGATCGAATTATCGTAACCAGGATGTACCATCGCTTACAACCCGGTGCATATGCTCGGATAAAACTGGAGCTGACAACGCATGTTAATGTCCGGAAGGTACGTTAAATTAATAAATCAAACCTGAATATCGTCGCTCAGGTGTCAAAACGAGCGTGCGACAGATGGACGTGCAGCCTTGGGCGCCGAGACGGAGGCGACGAGCACGCTTAGGGAACAGAACGCGCTCCTACCAGCCGTCGGTGGTGGTCCCGTTGTAAACGCGCAGTATCAGTCACGCGTACAGCCACACTTCCCTCACAGCTGAGGCGTGCATCGCTCTTCACGCGCCACGGTACAAATGATAACTATCGCGCTATTTTTTCGCTTACCACTAAATTTAGAGGAGAGGGGCTTTTTCACTAAGACGAACGCGTGAAGCTGCAATGGAAACCGTTTTTCTCTTCTGTTCTGGACGTCGTTCCAAAAGTTTGCCAAAGCGAAGCCAACACCGATGATGGACTTGGGATGAAGTCATAACTTGTGGTCATCCCACTCACGTTACTTTGTGTGACAACCAAGCGGCTTTCGACTGCTTACCGAGAATGGGACGTCTCCTGCTCGCCGAAGACCGACTGGGCCCGTCGAACCCAGTCCTGGAACGACGACGTGCTCCGAATCTAGTTCTCCCGGCAGGAGGTGCCCGCGCCGACAACCAACACTCGCCGACGGCTGTATTGAACTGGCTCCGGCCGCGGCCCGCTCGTACTGCTCGCCTCCCGCGTGACGTCACACCGCCATCCGTAGACTGGTGACGTCATGGCGTGATGTCACCGGCCGATGACATAACGGCGGGACGCATTGGATCGCCGATCTGAGGCAAGAATAGCATCGCGAGGGGTTCCCGGAGAGAGAGCAAAAACGCTCCAGAACTAATGTCCCTCTCCACATTTCAGTAAGATGTGGAGAGGTAGGCTTAAGGCGGTGGAGATAGGCGGTGCGAAATACGCAGACGCCTTCTCGCAAACAGCAAGGACACCGGCTCAGATCTGTCAGATGAACATTGCGCGTCTGTGTAAGTTTACAAGAGCCATTCATGACCTTCAGCAAGTTCACAGAGATGATCAATGCGAGATGAGGCTCATAAAATATACTTCCAGAACATCTATATTAAGAAAACCTACGTTCAGAAGATATATTTTCACAAAATTTACTATAGGATGGATGTGTTCACAATATCTACATCAAGAGAGACGTGTTCCCAAGAGCTGGAAATGTTCACAAGATCTAGTCCGAAGTCTCAATGTTCAGATCTAGAAATACATCTGCTTGCCATGGAACATGCTTAGAAGATCAACTTCCCATTGAAGGTGTTTGGAATTTCTACTTGGAGCTGGAAATGATCACAAGATCCTAAACTAAACTAGCCTAGCCTGAACTAAATCTTACCTCGTCACTCTTACCTCTCAAATCTTATGGCTTACCTCTTGTGAACATTTCCTCCTCCTGGAAGATCTTGTGAACATTTCCAGCTATATGTCGATCTTCTGAACATTTTCCTTGACAAGCAGGTCTTCTGAACAATGAGGTCTGATATTCAGATTTGATAATAGATGTTGCAAATATTTCCCGCTCTTATTAGATCTTGTGAACACTTTCAGCGTTCAGTGCACCTTGCAAGCACATCCCATTTAAAGTATTTCTTATGAAAATATATTTCCTGAACGTATTTTTTTAATAAAAGTTTAATCCGAGTTGTTGCTGGGGTGGCTTCAGGAACCACGGTTCTATTGCTAAGCAGAGCTTATTGCGTGAACCCTGGCCCCACCACCCGATCCATGAACTCCAGTTCAACGGCAGAATTTAGACCGAAAGTTTAACGTGCCGCCAATGCACCGGCACGGCCGCCCGGTAGCTCGTCCCCGGCCTTATCGGGCCAGCTGCCAACTGACACTCCCGGCCGGGGGCTAAATGCGAGCGCGCAAAGCGACTCGAACCCTGTGTTGCCAGTACAGGGGAGACCAGTACAGGCCAGCGCTCTAACCAACTGAGCTACCGGGGCACCACATTTTCTGAACATAGAGCTTTTAAAACCTAATGTTATGAACATAGAGCTTCTAAAAGTAGATCTTATCGGTTTCTTCCAATGCAGGTATTGATAGGCGGCACTTCGTGAGGGAAGCACAGGGGGACTCGCATCTCGCAATAAGACATGTTATTGTTGGGTTTTCGAGAGGGAAGTGGAAAGGGACTCGTATCCAGCAACAGGACACATGTTATTGTTGTGTTTACGCCAATCATAGCACACCACATTCGGATTTAAGGTAGACCAAATCTTTCTTTTTTTGGCCAGACAGAAACTTGAAATGTCCTAGACCCGGAAATGCATTAATTCATCTATCAAGGGACCAGGTGTATAATAGTGTACAAATTCGTATTAGCTGGTGGGTTTGAATTTGCATAAAAATGTTTGAGTTCCTCAGCGGGTACAAGGAAATATAATTCCCAGATTTGTTTCAATGTTTCATAGGTTTGCCACCTCAGCAGATCTGATGGTCAGAACGCTGATCTATGCTGCCCCTGTCCTGGCAAGACAGGTTCGAGTCGCTTCATGCGCTCACATTTAGCCCCCGGCTGAGAGGGTCAATTGGCAACTGGCCCGATAAAGCCGGGGACAAGCTACTATTGGCCGTTTCGGTGCATTGTTAAACTATCGATCAAAATTGTGCCATTGAACTAGAGTTCGTGGATCGGGTGGTGGGGCCAGCGTCTACGCAACAAGATTTGCTTAGCAATAGGGCTCTGGTCCATAAAGCCACACCAGCAAGAATTAGGACTACATTTTTTTTTATGTCTAACCCTTTGCATTTGGCAAGAATCCTTGCCAGCATTGCATACATTGTGCAGCATGGGCCACCTTTTATCAAAAGCAGACTGATTGTTGGGAGGGCGAGTGGTATGGCTGAGGTGGTCCTCCTGGATCCGCTGGTGAATGCATGGTAATTCCAGAGACGACTGAGGACCATTTCAGAGCCCAGTATTGGACAACACCGTTTCTGAGCACCCAAAGTTGAGCTTTCGGACCACAAATTCCTCACCTCACCTCGTACCTTGGTATCTCAGCAGGTAGGTGCTGCTACCATACTTGCTGAACTACCATACAATGTCGCACAATCACATAATTTCAGGAATCAGTGAGAACTTGTGTGAAAGATATTCCGATGTAGCCTGAAAGTGAACTTACACAGAAATTACTCTGAATGAGGTTTCAGTAATTTATTCAGAATATTCTCAGGGTTCAGTGCATGTGATTTTCCACATATTCTTAGCATGATTACCGCGCGTTCAGAACATTCTGAAGGTGTGGAAACACGATGAGGATATTCTTATACAGTAGGCACTTGTATGGAAGGACACCTAGCACATTTGTTTCGTTGACAACGGGCATCTTATGGAATGGGAGCATATGTTTCGGCGACTAACTCCAGTGCCATAGCTTCCTTCAGCCATAGCCCGTGACCCAATGGGTCCAGCCGGGAAGACTGCGCGCGCCGCTCCATCCCGAGTGGTCCGGCATCGGGTGAATCTACGGGCCGCAGTACGGGGCAGCAGCACGTGACTGTTGCGTTGTGTCACCGGAAATGGCTGAGCCAGTGTGGACCTTGTTGAGCCGGCGCCGAAGGTCACATTCATTCTGGCTTCGTCAGCGGTGGCGCGCGGGTCGGGTTGCGGAGTTCCTGTCGGGCGGACCGCCGCCGGCTGGCACCGGATGTACGCCGCCGGCGGGGGTGCAGGGGGGGTGACGGTCACGTGATAAGTTCGGACATTCGGTGCCATGTTGCGACAAATGATGCAATGATACACGTATCATTGTGTCATAGCACGTGTGCTATTGCTAATGCCATTTAATGATGTGGAGCATTTACTGGATGGTTGTCTCGGTTCGTAGGTCCCGCTTTTCCCAATTCATAGAGGGCGAAATGACTGCGAAACTTCTGGAAAATAGGATGATAAGTGAACGCATCAATGTTCAAACAGTTTTAACAGACTCGCTTACACACATCACTGAGCACGGCGTCGCCACTGGTGGCCAAGCCTACGTGCTCTGGTGCTCAGAGCCCCCACCCCCTGCGTGGGCATGGTGGGATTCAGCCGCCCCTCCCCCTCCCCCTTCGGCGGGTGCTTATAGCATCTCACCGATTTCGACATACAAGTATTCGGTGTGAAATGTTGCTGAACAAATAAATGAGCCAAGAAATTCAGGCTGCTAGTGCGCTAGGACTAAACTTCGGTGTAAAAAGCTATGTGGTTACCTATATCCCCAAAGATTCTAAGTTTACCATTGCCACTGGGCGAATCTTGAGACACGACTTGAGTTGCGAATTTTCTCAGTGCAATAATTTGATAATGTGAGATCGGCAACCCACAATTTTCACATCTTCCAACGACCAAACACTTGTGCGTAAATCTGATGCACCTAGATTTATTGGAGGCACTAATGTTAAAAGTGAACGAAGTTGGAAATGTTTATTTTGAAGTTTTGATCGGTAATAATTGACTGAATAGAATTGGTGATAATTTTGCATCAGCCATTAATGAAATTTTCCATATGTGGATAGCAGTGATAGAAAGTACCAACTGTCCCACAGGCCAATTAGGACTCAACAGAACATAAGTGAATTGGAGCAGGAAGTGACGAACCAAGGGGTGGGGGAGAAAGGGAGACATCCCCTTCCTCTGAGAGGTGGTAGGCCCACAAGAATGGCACCGGCCTAGCAAAATAACGCCGGTACCCAGACATTGTGGTAAGTCCTCAAAAGTTGCACTTGAACTCGAAAAAAAAACTCACGACATGGCCACACAAATCACGCCAAAGGTCATCTAAGACCGCGTAGGCCTCGACCAACACGTGCTCGAATCCCGGCAAAAAATCGGGCGAGGGCCACAAAAGCACCCAGATAACCAAAAATGTTGCTACTGTGTCCCGTGAACTCCTACCGGAGCCGGAAAACTGACAGTTGCCAGGCTTTCACAAGTTCCGACCATGTCGCCAAAAATCGTGCCGGACCATCTTAAGCTTGCACTGGAACAACATAAATGTATGTCGGGGCCCAGCAAATGGTGCAGTTCCCTGAATAAAACGTGCCCCCCCCCCCCCACCCAGAAAAAGAAGAGAATCTGAAACTGAAAGCCCATACCTGCGCTAACAAGTTCCGAACAGACAAATTCAGATAAGTCGGAACTTTTAGAGTGTCTGAGATTCTGGATAAGACAGAAATCTTCCGCCCCCACCCTTACCGGGGGAAGGATAACCTGAGGCCCGGCCTGGTACGGGTTAACACGCGCCCTGGAGGGCCTCGGAAAATTACGCGCACTGGAGGGGGGGGGGGGCAATTCCGCCCCCATAAGATCTCGGCTCCTACTGAGGCTAGACCAACGAAATTCGCAGGGTGGATGGTCACGATAGTGAACTCTATTGTTTACAAATGTCATGACCTTAGGTCAATATCATTAAAGTCAAATGGTGTCAAAATATACAAATTTTCTGGTTTTGCGTGGATTGGCTTGTTAATGTTATGGATCGCTGTGATTGTGTTTAAATGCTCCGAAATTGGCATTAATGATATTTTGAACATTAATAATGATGCAATACAGATGCCACATCCGCCATTTGACCTCAGGTCACCTATATAGGAGCACTTTAGCAGGTCATTACCTGCTCCAGTTACCGGAACCGGGTTTCCCACCCGACTGTTCCGTTGGGCGGTTCGGCATAATCGGCATCGCAAAAAAAGAAATACATGAATAAAGTATAGAAACGCCTAGGCACACAATGACAAACAGTAGATTTCTGGATGTGTAGGGAGTAACATGTAAAGTGACATCAATTGCATGACAGTCATTTGTATTTTTGACATTCCAGTTGACCAAGTTTGGTTCTATTAGCCTGTCATGAACTTGACCTGACTTGACCTGGGCAACCTAACATGACTTTTAAATTATATAGCATAACGAAATGCATCAAACAAGTCGCTAGTGTTGTCAAGAGCAGTTCCCTTTTGCCAATGTACGGGAAGCGCATCAGCGCCGATTTTTGTTTTCTGGCGCTGCGAATTGTTTTTACTTTAACGGCCCATAACTTGAAGTTCAAGTTCAAGTTCAAGTTCTCGGCCGATTCTCATTTTTCTTACTTCAAACAATGCGCCGATCATTTCCAAGTAGGTACGCAAAAATGGCGTATATCGGCCGGTACAATATGGAGTTACGCACGAAAAATCGGAGGGGTGGGCGGATTTCGCCATCTTCCTTCCAGGGCGTGTGTTAACGTGTTATAAACTTGACCTGACTTTACCTCGATGACCTGACATGACTTTGAAACAATATAGCATAACAATGTACACCAAACAAGTCGCTAGTTTTCCCAAGAACACTTCCTTTTTGCCAATATACGAGAAGCGCATCAGCGCCGATATTTGTGATTTGGCGCTGATAAAATGTTTTGACTTTAGCGACCTCTAACTCGAAAAATCGTTGGTCGATTTTGATTTTCTTACTTTTAACAACGCGCCGGTCATTTATAAGTAGGTACACAAACAATGGTTTATATCGGACGGTAAACTCTGGAGTTATCTAAGATAAACCGGAGGGGTGGGCGGATTCCCCCCCCCCCCCTCCAAGCCGCGTGTTAAGCGATATCCACATTCCACCAGCGCTGACGTAGACATAGCACTGCTTAAGGCTTCCCAGACACACGGAGTTGCTTAACCAATATGCAACTGGTATGAGTATGACGTATGAGTATAACGTATGAGTGTCGTGTAACCGATAAAGATGCTCAGGCCCAGATTTTTAGCCGGCTTAGCTATCGATGAGGAAACGCTGCATTCGCGTGTCTCCTTGCAGCTGCATGCATGATTACTGTGTCAAGTGATGTGCATGCACAAGTTGCCAAGAGCCTGATTAGACCCGTGCCGTCATTGGAGCGACGGACTCTGTCCGATGACTTTGCGAACGGTGCACATAACTACACAAAGAGACCAGTGTTCGTGAAAATATCCAGGAATCGGACTGAAGCTGATCATAAGTATCTGACCCCGCATAACAGAACTGGTCAGCCAGCTAACACTGGTGGTAGCCCGCTACATTAGGCAGCCCGCTAACACTGGTGGTAATGGTGCTTGGTATGCATGCTGCTGACAACACGGGAGGGGGATACTGGTGGTATGCATGTTGCTGTCAACACTGGAGGGGGATACCGGTGGTATGCATGTTGCTGTCAACACTGGAGGGGATGCTGGTGGTAATGGTGTATGCTATGCGTACTGCTGTCAACACAGGATATGAGGGAATCGTGTTGGTGGGGAACAAATCACTGCTAATTGGAGAACCTGCGATGACTGCTGCTGAGAACACGGTGTGAAGCCAATCATATCCCTTGCAGTATCTGCGCGTGCGTGGGACACGGTTGAGGCGTGGGACACGGCTCAGGCGTGGGACACGTGTGGGCTTGGGACACGGGTGAGGCGTGGGACACGGCTGAGGCGTGGGACACGGCTGAGGAGTGAGACACGGGTGGGCTTGGGACACGTGTGAGACGTGGGACACGGCTGAGGCGTGGGGCACGTGTGGGCTTGGGACACGTGTGAGGCGTGGGACACGGCTGAGGCGTGAGACACGGGTGGGCTTGGGACACGTATGAGACGTGGGACACGGCTGAGGCGTGGGGCACGTGTGAGACGTGGGACACGTGTGAGGTGCCGTGCGGCCTCGTGTGTGTCGGGAACAGGCCGGTGACCGACCAGTTCCACACTAATCCCTTGCACACCGCTTCAAATAACCTATCAAAGGAAAACCTGGCATGGTGAAATCGTCGGGCGGCGGCGATTTTTTCCGATGACGTCGCCTCCGGATGAGCATGGCTCGCCTGTAATGACTGTAGGTGGTCGTGACCGCCTCCACCGACCGTTCCGTGGCGGTCAGACCCGCCAAATCACCTAACCAGTGGGCAGCACGAAAGCATGTCTTGTCATGTCGCATGTCGTTTTTGCAGCAACACCCTTTCTCTGAAACATAGGTTTAGCATACACAGGTGGTGCAATGAACCCTTAGCAGCAATGTAAGAAGGCATGGATGAATATTGTAGCTATGATTGATGAGGTTCCGGAGAAGAAAGCACCACCTGAAATTTGCTCCTTTTGCGGTTTTCGAGTAGCTCTATTAAATTTGTGAAAGGGTGATGATGTGAATGGCAAGTTTTGTCCCCACAATTATTTGCGCTATCACATGAAAATATTAGATGCTATGAGAATGTTGATGGTACCATGAAAATATCATGTACCACATGCATATGGTATATGGCATCTGTGTAGACGTGAATGTTCTGCGTAGATGGGAATTATGCCCTCAGATACATAATTTCCATCTTCACAGAACATTCGTATCTACACAGAAAATAACCGCCAGCTTTCGGCACGACAAAAATAATCACACAAAAATGGGTGTTCAAGCGACGAAAGCATTCCCAAAGAAGACTGCGATAGCTTGTTCACATTTTGAGCATTTATATTTGCACAATTTGGTCCGTTAGTTTCAGCGCTAGCACAAGACAGCATACCGCTACGCATTTAGCCCCCCATGCCACATTTTCTCCCACCAAAATGTTCTCATCTGGAGGCGCGAGAATTACTCCTCACTTGCCAACAGCTCTAGTCAGTCCCATGCCAACTGAGTGTCCACGCACGGGCACCAAAACACTACGTCCGCATCACTTCCTTCATGATGCGACGCACTTCTCGCAGCATATCGCCTCACGATCGCAACTGTCGGCTGCATTTGCCGCTCGGTGGGTTCACCATTGTTCGTCGGTGATCTGCAATGAATGATCTAGGTGGCGCGCATTAAGGTGGTGACATGCGGCTCAGTGTGGACTTCTTGCGTCGTCCGGGCGGCCAGGTTTTGTGGCATTAAAAATAACGGTGAAATCGTCAGACGACGCGGCAGCACCCGCTGAGCGGCCGGCTTTTGTGTCGCCCTTTCACGCAACGAGTTTCCCCTGTCTAGTAAGCCGGACTCGGGATGTCGCAGGCTGCAACATCCGCTTGGATTATATCACTTTGAGAACTCCTTGTCACACTTTCGATAGTGGATAGGTGCAGAACTGGACGGGTCAGGCGGGCAGTCAGCCGGCCGTGGCGAGAACCCACCCCGCAGTACCACACTGGAAAACTGGTGGCCCGTTGGAAAACAGATGACACGGTTTTGTAGCTAATATCATGTGGTGACGACTTGGTTTTCAATGCATGTGTTGATATTTGCTGTTAGGGTGAAGAGCGTAACTGCGCAAGGAGATTGTTGTCATTTCATTATTTGTCGATCCATGACACAAAATTGCACACAAATCACACGCTCTAAAAAAAAAAGATTCTTCCCGCGCACATTTACAACTAGTCTACTCCCACTGTTACTACTTTCTGCGCCAATTATCAGTATTATTAGTACTGGTACATGCTGATGCTAGGTTCGTTTATCTCGTACCATATACGTTCGACACGATCATGACAGCATATTGTTAGCCGATATTCACTGTGATCCGTCAGACTAGCAAAAATGCATCTGCCTGCTACCCCACGACGCTCAAGTTTCTGTGAACAGACACCGACGTCTTAGAATGCAGTGAAACATTCCGTGCCCAGAGCACAACACTTGATACATTTTTATTAATAGTTTAGTGCTTAATGTTCATGTTTATTTATCATCTTAAATGCTTGCTTTCATGCAGAGGTGTGAAGATTTATTGAGTGCAGCGTTCGGATAATGCAGGTTTCGACCAAATATAGGCTGTCAATTCGTTGCTGGAAAATAGCCCTAGGAACATTAAAGATCGGGGAATCTCCAACTGTTCAGGACATGTGCGCGTATCAGTCCACATCGCTCAGTGGAAGGTTTGTGAATTTGACCCGAAGTTAGCCAATAAATTAGTCTTGCTGAGATAATTATGATACACTCTGCGCGAGATTGTGTCGTTTGTCCGCAAGGAACATATATGGATCGGTGACCAATTTGTTCACCGAGACAAACCGCGGCGCAAATGGCTTTCAGAGGACGATACTGTGAAGCTGTTCAATGCATTAAACCATGGGACAGGCGTGACATAATACACATTGCGAAAGTGTATTATGGGTTTCTGATAATATCTATGAAGTTTTGAGGCGGCAAGTCGAAACCGTATTATGCACATTCGAAGTGCTTGGAGTTTCCGACAACACGCAAGGATCGTCCAACGCTGACGTAAGAGTAACCACAGCATCGCATGGTGGAAGTACTTACAGGTGACGTCATCTGAACAATCCACTTTTGAAAACAACTGAGGTAAGAATGTCAGAAGAGACCGTGTTAGTCTGATCATTAGGTTAAGCGTGTGGATGGAACTGGTCACATTCGACCAAACGCCCGGACCCAGGAAACATAGTCACGGCCTTTGTAACGTTAATGATTTCAGTGAAAGCGTTTCACGTGAAATTTCGGTTTCCAAAACTTGTCATTGAAGTCACTTCTGATAGCATGGCGAGCATTGCTAAAGATTGTAGCCTGCAATGTCTAAGACAGTTGTTCCGTGCGAATGGACGGCTCTACTGCCGCTTGCAGGGTACACCCTGGGGCTTACGTAACCGTCCATTGCATCAGCCCGTCAGCCAACAATGGCCACCGAGGTCGCCGAACCGCCGGGTATTTGCACGAGTCAAGCGCGAGGGCGAGGACTGCGCCGCGACAAGATATGGCGAGGCTGCGGGCACGGCGGTGGTGGGCAGGACGGCGATGGTGGGCAGGACGGCGGTGGTGGGCAGGACGGCGGTGGTGGGCAGGACGGCGGTGGTGGGCAGGACGGCGGTGGTGGGCAGGACGGCGGTGGTGGGCAGGACGGCGGTGGTGGGCAGGACGGCGGTGGTGGGCAGGACGGCGGTGGTGGGCAGGACGACGGTGGTGGGCAGGACGGCGGCCGGCATGAATGCGAACGAGGCGCTCCTTCGGTCCGTGGCTGCACGGTGCCCATCGGTGGTGGCAGGACCGGCGGTGTTGGCAGTGGAGAGACGGCCTCGTTCGTCGTGGCACCACTCAGTATGGAGGGCACGTCGTGGCCACTCAGAGTGGACGGCGGTCGTGGGCAGAGACGGCGGTGGGGGCAGGACGGCGGTGGTGTGGCACAGAGCACGGCCGCCGTGGTGGCAACAGAGTATGGAGGAGCGGCCCGCTCGTGGGCACCACCAGGAGGCGGCCGGCATGAATGCGAACGAGGCGCTCCTTCGGGCTAGAATACAGAGGAGCACGGCCTCGCTCGTCGTGGCACCACTCAGAGTATGGAGGAGCACGGCCTCGCTCGTCGTGGCACCACTCAGCACTCGTGTGTGAACCGCTGCTACACACTGCGAGTCACCGGCATTGCCACAGGTGAATAACTGCAGCATAACGTGGAGTTGAACCCACTGTCGCAGGTAAATAGCTGCATAACAAGGGGAGTTGGAATCACTGCCGCAGGTAAATAGATGCACCAGCACCAGGGAGTTGGACCCACTGTCGCAGGTAAACAACCGCAACACAACGGAGAGTTGGACCCATTGTCGCAGGTAAATAACCGCAGCACAACGGAGAGTTGGACCCACTGCCGGAGGTAAATAGCCGCAGCACAACGGGGAGTTGGAACCTCTGTCGCAGGTAAATAGCTGCAGCACCAAGGGAGCTGGACCCACTGCAGACACATGTAAATAGCCGCAGCACAACGGGGAGTTGGACCCACTGTCGCAGGTAAATAGCTGCAGCACCAAGGGAGCTGGACCCACTGCAGACACATGTAAATAGCCGCAGCACAACGGGGAGTTGGACCCACAGTCGCAGGCAAATAGCTGCAGAGCAAGGGGAGTTGGACCCACTGCCGCAGGTAAATAGCTGCAGAGCAAGGAGAGTTGGACCCACCGCCGCAGGCAAACAGCTGCAGCACAAGGGAAGCTGGATCTCTCCCGCGCTGCGCACGCCGGCCGCAGACCTTAACACATTCGGTAATCAATGACAAAATGCTGCAGAGGCCGAGCGAGCATATCCGGAGCCGGAGGTGGCCACCTCCCGGAAGAGTCGGCCTGGAGCCACCATCGATCACTGCAGCGACTCAGCCGCTGTGACGCCACGCCCTGTTACGACACCGCGGCGCAGACGAGTCGCGCACTCGCTGGCCGCACGCTCCGTTCGCACGTGCCGGCGGCCGGTCTGGTCGATGGCATTTGTAGTGGCAGGAGCGGATCCAAGGGCGGGGACACAGGAAAGGTGCCGACCATCTCCCTCCATGGAAAGACGGTGCCCTTCTGATGGAAAAACGACATACTTATGATAGAAAGTGCGCCTCTCCAAGAACACTTGATTGGATGCCCTACACGTTAAATTCTTCACCCGAAGGCGGCCCTCTGAATAGAAAGATACCCTCCTCCAGGCAGGATCGAATCCAAGAATTGTAATCGGGCATTTGTCTGGACATACGCCATGTATTCAGAGGGGTGCCACTGCGAAAGTACCTGGAGGAGTGCCCCGATGGGCGCCTCCGGCCGAAAAAGTGTATTGAGCGTGGGGGTGGCGGGTGGGGGAGGCCACTGGAGCCTTCGCGGAGGGCGTCTTTTCCCGGCCAGAGGGGTGCCATCTTCCTTGGAGAGGGCATATCATGCTCCAGTGCGCCCTTCACTGCATCGCCCTTGTCTCCAGGAACAGTCGAATGCGCTTCTCCTTGATGTCTTCTGAATCGGTGGCGGTCCTTCTTGAAAATGACGACCCTCCAGACGAGTGTTCCCCACCCTTTCCCGATCAAATTTCCTGGGTCCGTATCTGCTCCAAGCATGTGGAAACTTAGCCAAGATTAGTTTTTCGACAGTGGAGCGTGGCAGGGCGCATTGCACCTCCGTCTAGCGCATCCGAAAAAAAGAACTCTTGGCTTGTTAAATCCTCCCACGGCTTCATTGCGAAATTGTTTTCATGAAACCAGATTCGAACGTTGTTTTTGGGGGCGCCTTAATCTTCGTAGCGCGTGACCGTTCCACAACTTGCGTCTCAGCGGCGTTCGGCATTGTCAGGTAGCCCCCTAGAAGCCCCAGCTGCGATGTTGAAGAAATGGTTCGATGCAAACATGTTGCGTATATAGGGTGTGTCCTTGGAATCGTCGCCCTGGTTTGTGGAGCCCGAAACAAGTCGACCTTCGCCCTCCAGTGGCCATGCTTGGGGTAAGGACACGTCAATCGCATGCTGCTTTATGGTCCAAGGCGGCATGCAATGTGCAGTGACGTAAAAGAAGTATCCGTTTTACCAGTGTGTCCACACGGCACCACATTCGACCTTGATGGCGGTACTGCTTTGCACAAGTTTTTCACATTTGTCGGTGGATGAAATACTTGCTGCATTTGACACCGACTTCTGAGACTGTAGCCAGATTGAGGACAGGGACTTGGCAATGTCGGAACATCGGATGCGACATATTTATGTTTTTGGTGCATGTACTTCAAGGGACTTTAAGGGAACTTTGAGGGAAATTAAAGATGTTTGACAAATGAATAAGTCCTGAATACTTGCATATATGTGCGAGGACGTAACACGACATACTCTTGAGTGTGCAGGTGCACCCTCGATCCTTGAAACTGCACTCAAATATAAAAAATGTGCACCTCCAAGGAACATGAATTTAACAGCCCAAGGAATCTGCAAATAGTATGTTGGAGCTAGTTCTCAATGACGAGGAAAACATAATTATGTGACACGAGTGCATAATTGTTTTTTTTAAAGTACCACGCACCAGGGCAAGTTCTTGGGGCGGGGATGGCCGAGTGGTTAAGGTGTCGGGCTATGGGTACCAAAGGTCCCGGGTTCGACACTAGCGCCACTCAGGACATTTCCCAATCCCGCGGCCCACCGGCGAAACAGTGTGGGCGGCGCCATTAGCCGTGAATGTGCATAAAGTGTGTCGTGAACCACCCAATAAACAAAACAAACAAACAAACAGGGCAAGTTCTTTTCTCATCCACACCCGGTGACTCAGAGCGAGAGCAGCAACAAAATGCGAAGCATCAACGGTGTGCACAAACTTATCACCGTCATAGTAGACCAAAACTGAAATTAAATGAGACTTAAACCGAAATTACGGCGGCGATTGCAACGATTTGTAGTTTTCTTCCTATAAACGCTTTGCTAGTGACCTGAGTGATTATTACTGTGGCTGTTGCCATCCTAGGAGGTTGATGGCTGCGTGCGTAGAATGGGGTAGGTGGTCACAGGTGACGTAGACTGGTCACGGGTGAAGGTCACGTCATGGCCCATTTGACATCAGGAAACTAGAGTTAGCTATTCTCCGGCTATGTTTCGAGTTGTGCTTCCACCGACTGCCTCGGCCCTTGCAGACGCTTTGGGACATTTGGGACTGCGTTGTGCGTGAGCGCAGTCACATGCGGTATTGCAACTGGTATTGTCTTTATTTATCCTGACGGCCAATATTATTTGCCGAATTGCTGAAAGCTTGCCGGAGCCTTTAGGATACAACATACATTCTACAGCATTTCACCTTGAGCTAGCCCTCATACGATTACGAATCAAGGGGGAAAACAGGCCTATTGCCCCTTCCCCACCCCAAGAGGTGTTGGGTTCAGAACAAATCAAGCCTTGGCCCGAAAAGTTGCACCGGGATCTGAAGAAAATCCAGCCCGGGCAGCGAACAATTAAGCAGGGGCCACAAGTCAATTCAGACCTTCACAATCGTTCTAGAGCCATAAAATGTGCTCCAGATGCACTACAAATCGCGTAGGGACACAAAAATTGTGCCTGGGGAAGAAAAAATCGCTTCGGTGTCGACAAATCGTACTGTGGGGCCGAGAAATGGAGCCTGGGTCCCGAAAAGGAACGCCAGGATCCGGAAAAGGTATCCAGACTTCGAATAACTAAGATGTTCCGACAAATCGCACCGGACTCAGAAAACTTGCCTCGATGTACCACAACTCGCGTCGGGGTTCACAAAAGTCGCTTCTGGACCAAAAGCACGGTGTCGGAATCACCAAAAATCGCACCGCAGCCCAAAACTTCCGGTCGGGGCCCTAAATCTTCTTCCGTGGCCCAAATAGATACAGCGTGGCTGAAAGAGCAAACCGGGATCCCACAAACGTATCGGGGCCCTCCGAGAAACGCACCAGATATCGTAAAGAAGGCGTCAAAGCTGGAAATATGCACCGAGGCCTTAAATAATTTCCACGTCGGGCAGGACCACTGCACAATGCACAGAAGACCCTTAAATCGCATTGGAGCCCTCGAAGAACACCAGGATTTCCAGAACAGGCTGGATCCACATGCGCCAAGTTCTCTTAAGTAGAGACTGATGAGAATTGCGTCCTTATGAACTGAACCATATCACCATCATCGATTACTATTTCACTATCTACCTCTGGTGACCCTAAACTACATTTTTTATAATTCAGTTTGTTGAAACTATGGAACCTTTTAACATTACCTGCTGAACATTCGCGAGTCAATTCACTCTACGCATAGCCGCTGTCCACTCTTCTGTACTATCCTGAACTTCACTCCTACCACCATCACTGGGACTCCTGGAATCCTGCACCTGGCCTGCTTGACTGTCATAGCTATATTGGGCCCCACCACTAAACGCCTCAGACGCTCCACCTATCATGCTAACATTTCATAATCCCTGAATTTCAATCAGAATATTTCAGGATCCCTGAAACAGAAACATTCAGAAATTGTAAATTCCTAGTGACACCCTGAACCCACACTCTCCACAGCACTTTCTATTTTGGGTAAGTTCATTTTTTGTTGTTGCTTTTCTATTACTATTTCTACTTACATACTTCACATAGTCTCCTGCTACAACCAGTCCCAGTGATCTTCGAAATGTAGCTTTCATTGTCCTTAACGTTCAATGCTCTGCCATTAACGTGGTCCGGTTATCTTTGCTTGCTCATACAAACTTTTCATGCTAACGATGCAAGTACGCGGTCGATTCCAAAGTTATTTTTCGTTTTCCGTTCCTGGGGAATGTAGAAAACATTAAGACCAGATTAGAGAGCTTATGAATGCACGAAAAGTCTATTCATTGAGAAATATTCATCATTTATAGCATTTTACGTTGTTCCTTCTCTTGAAGATATCTAAGTTCTCCGGTTTCGTTTTTGTATGTATCAAAAACTACGTCTGCCAATACTATTTGGAAGACTGCATGTTACTCTACTAGCAAACCATTACATTCGCGTGACATACGCATACTCAAATGGAAAGCCGGAAACGCGTGCATGCGACAGCCGTTCCGATCTGGGAGGATTTTCGTTGCTAAAAATAGCAGCAGCTGGGGAAAGCCTCTCAGGCGGTTGAGCCTCACAGCCAGCGGAGCTGAGGTGGCCAGCCGGCCGCTAGACGGACGACCAGCATCCGTGACCGCCACGGATGCTGGTCCGTGACCGCCACCGCTGCAGCTAGCGTCCGTGACCGCCACCGCTGCAGCTAGCGTCCGTGACCGCCACCGCTGCAGCTAGCGTCCGTGACCGCCACCGCTGCAGCCGGGTCCGTGGCCGCCACCGCTGCAGCTAGCGTCCGTGACCGCACGTGACCGCTCACCGCTGCAGCTAGCGTCCGTGACCGCCACCGCTGCAGCCGGTGTCCGTGACCGCCACCGCTGCAGCTAGCGTCCGTGACCGCCACCGCTGCAGCTAGCGTCCGTGACCGCCACCGCTGCAGCTAGCGTCCGTGACCGCCACCGCTGCAGCTAGCGTCCGTGACCGCCACCGCTGCAGCTAGCGTCCGTGACCGCCACCGCTGCAGCCGGTGTCCGTGACCGCCACCGCTGCAGCCGGCGGCCGCGCGCAGGGCCACTGCTCCCGCCGGCGCGCTCTTGAAACTGAAACTGTGACGTCACGCCGCCGAGGAAAGCGTGAAGCGCGACGGCCCCAATCTCGGCCGAGAACTGGCACGGACGCACCGGCGCGTCGCCGGCCGGATCGATGACCGCCGACGAGTGGCCGCCGGTAAAAGATGGTCGCGCGCGCAACTCGACACACCGGTACTCCTGAGTTGTGCTCATAAAAAATAGCACTCAATGTGGGCGGCGCCGCGCCATCGGGCATACAGCGCGTCGATAGCCACCCAACAAACAACAACAATAACACAACCGTCACTGACGGAACATACTACTCCGACATGGAACACGCGCAGTGCCGAATTTTGGGTTTCGTACACCTTCGTTGGCAACGGAAAATCGTGCGTTTATCCGCAGGGCGACGACTTTTTTACTGACAAAAAAATCCAATAGAAAACATGACGTAATACCCAGGAGCAAGCATCTTAGATATATGAAAGTTAAATTAGCATTATATTTTCATATTCTTTAGTTGCCTTCTATTGCCATACATTGCGCATTAATTGCTACTTTAAGTACCTGAATGCTCATATGATAGTCTAGTTGAATTGCAATATGAGCGATAGCGCTAGAAGTAGCCGCTATTTTGGTTCTGCTGAGAGTCATGTCACCGAACAGATGGAGTCGTTCAGATAATCTGATAGCTGTGCGTTCAGCTACGCATTCCGTGGTACATGAAGCACTTAGAGTTGGCGCCAAAGGAGGAAGAGCTTTTTATTTATATGAAGTCACACAGATGTGAACATTGTTTTCTGGTGGCCATGGCCTTTACATAATCCATCATCCCTGCATATAGGCTTTAGCATTTATGCGATGGGAAGATTGCGGTTACTCTGCACTAGCTATTACAGAATGCTGCAGTCATTTGAAATAAAAATAGCATCGTGATGCTCATGTCGCATCCGAAATCCATCCGCACCGGTCCATTGCAAGTTGTAAATAGATGATGCCATCGCAAGCTGGAGCGCTAGCGGATCGAAGGGAGAAGGGGAATAGCCTCTCCAAACGACTTGAAGGGGCCATGATATCAGTTTGATATCATCCCCTTCAAATCGCGCGTTTATCTGCATGGCAACGACTTTTTATTGACAAAAAAATGCAATAGAAAAGATGACGTCATACCCAGGAATAAGCATCTTAGGTGCATGTTATGTTAGCATCTTAGGTGAATGTAAAAGGACCCCATGAAAGCAGTCTGATGGCATATACCCGAGCACGTTATGTTAATTATTTAGGTAGGACGACTGCGAAAAAATGTGGAAGAAAATTAAGAATTTCGTTGGTGTCGGCAAATTTTGTCCCAAAAACATTTAATACATGTGCGAATCACTGGGGGTCCCACCACATAGCACGCATGTTAGCATGAAATTGACGGGTACGGCAACTTAAATTCATCAAAATACAAGAAGCTTTTGAGAGTAGGGTGTTTTGAGAAATAAAAAATACATATACATCTCCAGAGACCTCTGCCGATCCCAAAACCCTACCTCGCCCCCATGTCATGAGCCCGATGTAGCTGGTCACTCGCGTAGCATCAGACTCGAGCCTGGGCCCGAAGAATTGCGCCGGGGCTCCGAATAAAGCGCACCGGAGTCACCAAAATCGCACTAGGACCCCAAAACTTCACACTGAGGTCCAAAAAATTGCATCGGAGGCATGAATGCGGAGGATGCCAAAAATTGCAATGAGACTAGAACTAAGACATCAAGGCCATCAACAAATATATGGTACAAGGCTATCATATGACCGCAATTATATTCAAAGCGAAAAGGCCTGCTTACGCGGGGCAGAATTCCGCCAGTATTTTGGCTTGGCAGATCCGACGTTCGCGATATCGGGGGCAGAAATTGAGAGGTAGCGGAAGATAGTCGCAGGCGGCGGCGGACTCTGACGTCGCGTTTCAGCCTCCCAACTTCATAACAACAGGCTGCCACCACTTATTCGATACGCCATGAAGCGTCTCGATTGTTTGCTTACTCCGTCTTAAGTGATCCGATGCAGTACTGAGTGACTCTAGTTGTGTCACTCACAGTAGTACCTAGATAGCATTGGCTTTAAGATATGTGGTTCTACCTCACTTCAAGAAGAGCTCTTGCACGCCAATGGTATTGCTTTTATGGACAACGTTGCAGTGAAGTTACGATAACCGGTTAGTTGATGAAAATAGCTTACTGTTACAGAGCTGAAGAAGGTGCCAAAAACTAAGTGTCGAAAACTGCTCATCCATACCAGGACGAGAGAGAGAGAGAGAGAGAGAGACAGGCGCAGGAACGAAGCGGGTGGGGTTCAGGGAGTAGCCGCCCCAACTTTGAAGAAGTTGATCATTAACCGCATGGATGTCACATAGAAAGAATCGATTTCCGAAAATAGCTTTTGATGAGATTATTGATCATTGACTTCATCATATTCGTTATATATATACCCAACTATCACCATATTTGCTTAGACCAGTCCTTCACACATCAGTCAGCGAAGTGTAGTAACCGTGGTAAGAACGGTATGATTTGAACTGACCCTCCCGAAGGTAAATTGAGTTGAACACCAGACTTGCACACCTAGAGATAATATAATACATGTACTAATTGGAACGTATTTGACACGATATCCGAAGTCGTACATATCTCATGTTCAGTTGATGGTTTACGTTTACGTGGTCCATTGGAACTGGCTGCGGCAGCTGTCGCGTCCTTCGTCGCTACATGTCCATAAGGTTGCCCCGTCTGATAGCCGTTCTGTCCTGAGCAGGCCCGCCACCGCCGACAGCCGCAGTACTGTTTACGGCAGGCACCGGCACTTCACTGCGGCTCATTCCAGCCGAAATAATCCGCCGGTGGAACCTCTCATCCTCAAGTTGGACAGCCTTGCAGAGCTGCCGGGCAACCGGTTGGAGTGGATCGTGCTGTAGCTGAGTCAGCTGAGCTGTAGAATGTTAATCCCCGCGGCCGCTGCCAGCCCGGCGCCTGTAAACCTCGGTACACCCCAGTCACCTCGGCCTGGGGCAAGTGTTGGCTTCCGTGTCCTGGACCGATGTACTGGCAGCGCACCTGCCCGAGACGATAAATGTTGGTATATTCCAATAATACAAATTGTATTCCTAGCATTGTCGTGCCGTTGAATGTATTCATCATCTCGCATTCATCGTATCGTATTCATCAAGATATTCAAGGTATTCATATCCATCATATTCGTATTCATCAAGGTATTCATCGAGGTTTTCACAAGGTGTTTATCATCCCGGTAATCATCAAAAAGGTACTTTATTCCTAAATTGTCTTCGGGTCGCTCTATAGAACAGAGTCCCTTGCTAAACAAAGCTTGTTACGTGAACCATGGTCTAACCACCCAATGTAGAAATTCCAAGTCATCAACATAATTTTGATCCAGAGCTGTACGTTCCCCAATGCATTGGCACGCCGGTACCTCGCTCCGGCCTCATTGAGCCAGTTGCTAACTGACGCCCCCCCCCCCCGGCCGGGGAGCATGCCAGCGCGAGAAGCGACTTGAACCCTGTTGCCAGGACGGTGGTGGTTACTGCAGACCGGCACTTTAGCCAACCGAGCTCTCTGGGCGGCAGATGCCGGCGGTCAGCCAGTGTGGGCCTCGCAGCGTCCCGCAGCCACTGACAGCCACATGGCGCTATCACTCTCTGGGCGGCAGATGCCGGCGCCCTTGGGCCTCGCAGCTCCGCAGCCATTGACAGCCACTGGCGCTATCACTCTCTGGGCGGCAGATGCCGGCGGTCAGCCAGTGTGGGCCTCGCAGCGTCCCGCAGCCACTGACAGCCACATGGCGCTATCACTCTCTGGGCGGCAGATGCCGGCGGTCAGCCAGTGTGGGCCTCGCAGCGTCCCGCAGCCACTGACAGCCACATGGTGCTATCACTCTCTGGGCGGCAGATGCCAGCGGTCAGCCAGTGTGGGCCTCGCAGCGTCCCGCAGCCACTGACAGCCACATGGTGCTATCACTCCCTGGGCGGCAGATGCCGGCGGTCAGCCAGTGTGGGCCTCGCAGCGTCCCGCAGCCACCGACAGCCACATGGTGCTATCACTCCCTGGGCGGCAGATGCCGGCGGTCGGCAGTGTGGGCCTCGCAGCGTCCCGCAGCCACTGACAGCCACATGGCGCTATCACTCCCTGGGCGGCAGATGCCAGCGGTCAGCCAGTGTGGGCCTCGCAGCGTCCCGCAGCCACTGACAGCCACATGGCGCTATCACTCCCTGGGCGGCAGATGCCGGCGGTCAGCCAGTGTGGGCCTCGCAGCGTCCCGCAGCCACCGACAGCCACATGGCGCTATCACTCCCTGGGCGGCAGATGCCAGCGGTCAGCCAGTGTGGGCCTCGCAGCGTCCCGCAGCCACTGACAGCCACATGACGCTATCACTCCCCGCTGGGCGGTGTCGATGCCGGCGGTCAGCCAGTGTGGGCCTCGCAGCGTCCCGCAGCCACGACAGCCACATGGCGCTATCACTCCCTGGGCGGCAGATGCCGGCGGTCAGCCAGTGTGGGCCTCGCAGCGTCCCGCAGCCACTGACAGTCACATGGCGCTATCACTCTCTGGGCGGCAGATGCCAGCGGTCAGCCAGTGTGGGCCTCGCAGCGTCCCGCAGCCACTGACAGCCACATGGCGCTATCACTCTCTGGGCGGCAGATGCCAGCGGTCAGCCAGTGTGGCAGATGCCGGCGGGCAGCCAGTGTGGGCCTCGCAGCGTCCCGCAGCCACCGACAGCCACATGGCGCTATCACTCCCTGGGCGGCAGATGCCGGCGGTCGGTCAGTGTGGGCCTCGCAGCGTCCCGCAGCCACTGACAGCCACATGGCGCTATCACTCTCTGGGCGGCAGATGCCAGCGGTCAGCCAGTGTGGGCCTCGCAGCGTCCCGCAGCCACTGACAGCCACATGACGCTATCACTAACGCGTTATCGTCGGATGGTCGCGCCACAACACCTTCCCAGCTGCTCCAGTGGAGTACCATTCCAGCATGAGGTGAACGGCGTGGTCACGTTGACCTTCCGCTGTCCTTGTATACGTCATTCATTTGGAGGTCATTTGGAGAACCAGTCTGGCTCTCACCACCGCATAGTGTCCCGCGGTCATGCTCCTACTGAGGTCTCCTATTAGGTCATGTGGCCCCAGGGCCCTGAGGTAGTCAGTACCACGGGTACTCGCTCGTGCGGCATTGGCCCAGCAGACCGGATACTGTTGTTCCCTGATTGGCTTATCCTCCTGGCAGTGTAAGGCTGGCCACGATGGGTTCAGAGGCGTATGCAGGTAACTCCCCTGCCATATCGGGAAAGGGCGGCCGGTTTCGGTTTTACCTTGATTCGTATGCTTCACAAATAAGCAAGATATTTTTAACGTGGGTAGCGATAAAAAAAACCTTGAGGTGAATGCACACGCCAAATATTGCAACATTTCACAGCGTAACTCGGACGAAACATCCATTAAAGCAGACTGCTCACGATGTGATGCGCACCACTACTTTTGCTGCGTGCTATACATAGCCCAGGTTGTACCTAATAGAGTATGCGAGCCTGCTGAACTATAAAATTTGCATTGTTGTAGCAGGAAATCTGATGGTAAGGATATGCTCACCTGCATGCTTGCACAGTCTCCACCTGAATGGATAAGTGGGTCCTTCCTACCCATGTCACTAGATCGCAACTATTCCGAGCTCCACATGTCACTGAGGTCTCCACAGAAAACCGTAAGCTGATTAATAGTTTCTGGTGTCTGTACCTTTAACTCTTCTGATTTTAGCAGCATCACATCAACATATTTTGGATTGAGACTGCTGTCAACGGTACAATTACTTGTTGCATGTATCTGAGAGAGATGCCACCACCCACCCGAATGCAGACAATATCCCTCAGACGCGACCACCCACGTAACTACGTGCAATATCTCTCAGATGCCCACCTGACTGCAGACAATATCCCTCAGATGCGACCACCCACCTGACAAAACAGAACACATCGAAACTGGCCGTAACAGACTGAGCGACTTGAATTGGATTTGGCAATCTGACGACTGACATTGAACTCGGAACGTGGACGCTGACACAATACGGTGATATGCGACTGTGACGAACCAAGCGGCAGCCAGCTGAGCTTGACCCCGTTCGCGGTCAGCCACATGTCGTCGGTCATGCGGCGGTGGTCAGAAATGTCAGACGAGAAAGCCGGGCCGCGCCGCCGACCGCAGCGCGTCATCACGTGCTCTTGAACACAAGGCTAGCCTCGCGGCAGCGCGGAAACCTACTACTGAGGCCGGTGCCGTGATTCAGGAGAAACTCAGCGCACGCCGGCTGTGCCACGGCTTCTTAGTCACGTCACGAGACAAATACTCGGGAGGCCGAGGGCACGTGACGCTGCTGTAACCAGAAACTAGACGCGAGGAAAGCGCGGCCCGAGTCGCAGCCACCTCTCCATGATGTAAACATTCCTCCTCAAAAGCGGAACCTCTTAGGAATAAAGTGGGAACTGAGTTGCCAGGTCGAGGGCACGCAATGGTATTGAAGGGAATACACCTTCTTTTCCGATTATTGTGTAGATGGGAGAACGATTTTTATCGTGAACACTAGGTAAAAAGATGAAAGAATAATGGTCGCATTGAGAACTCAGCTGCAAACGAAATGTATTTTTAACAATTTGTTTGGATTCCACAATTGTGTATGCAATTGCGGTGCAAGGAATAGCCACCAGGTAAATCTCGTCATCAAAGCCACAATTCACAATTGGCTATTGCAGTACGACAAAATTCAGCAGAAGACGAAGAGAGCTGTTCCAGTTTTCATCACTTCTTTTGGCGAGGTGGTGAGAAAGATAGCTGGAAATACTACTACGATCGCCATATAAATTACTGCCGCACTTATATTTGTGCGGTAAATTTATTGAAATGGCTGTTTCCTGCACAGTATCTGAACACCGCCTTTAGTTGTCTCGTGGATAATGAAATTTCTGGACAATTTGAAGCCTAGCCATTGTGAACGACCTGCTTTCAGCCAGTGGCACAGTCAGGATTTGTTCCAGGGGCATGCACCCTTCTGAAGCGGGTCGAGTCTCCTCGGGTTTCGAATAAATATACATACATATTCCGTAATACGTTTTCTTCTTTTGAATGTTGTCGGCAGCTAAACGGTTTGCTTATCTCATCACTACCGGACTGTTGTGTTTGTCCCGTCATTACCAGACTGTTGTGTTCGTCCAGTCATTACCGGACTGTTGTGTTTGTCTCGTCATTACCGGACTGTTGTGTTTGTCTCGTCATTGCCGGACTGTTTTGTTTGTCTCGTAATTACCGAACTGTTGTGTTTGTCTCGTCATTGCCGGACTGTTGTGTTTGTCTCGTAATTACCGGACTGTTGTGTTTGTCTCGTCATTGTCAGACTGTTGCCTCTTGATTGTAGGGTGTATCATATATATATATATATATATATATATATATATATATATATATATATATATATATATATATATATATATATATATATATATATATATATATATATATATATATATATATATATATATGACACCGCACTCGGTTTCGTCTCAATAAGCGCGGCAGAGTGCGCTGCGAGTCCCATTGGCTGCCGGCGGTCACGTGACTGACACACGTGGCCGCGCTGGCCGCGCTCACGTAACGACTACGATTGCATAACGTAGCCGTGAGCTGCCGGCGCCGGCCGTCACGGGCAGTGTGCGTAGGGGGAGGGGCAGGGCGTATATGTCACTACGGAATGTGGAGAGATCTCCCTGGAAGTATTTAGGATCCTAGGAAACTGTTTGATAATTTCCACAGTGGTTTTAGGGCTTGTGAGGCTGCCCTAAGATTCCATAACTGAAATACTCTGGTCACATTGCATGGAAAATGGTGTGTGCAAAATGTAAAATGCAACATAAATGTGCAAATCCAAAATGCATTTGTGAGGTAGAAAGCTATTTGATGATGATCAATCATGATGCTTCAAGTTAGTCCAACTAAGGAGTAAGACGATTAAAGCCAACAGGATTCAGTCACATGGTGCTTGAAGGCATAGTGGGCAGTCGCTGACCGAATGCATTTGGAAAGACACGCATTATTCATGTCCGAGAACAACGCTTTTGAATTCGAAGTGGTGCAGTATGGGAATGGGAAATTGGGGTGGTTGGAGTGGAATTGATCCTGGTAGTTGTGCACCTTGCAAGCACGACCCGATGCGCCATTGATAGGCTCTAATTCGATGAATATAGGTCATATGTATTTCCATATAAGTCCTATTGATCCTATTCAGTATGTCTTATTGAAAGTGTTTCGTGGTGATTGTTTAAAAGTGGGATAGGCAACTTATGCATCTATCGCTGACCTCGACGTCAACAAGATCAGCCTTATCGAGTGAGTAGCCGGGGAAGTCGAAAAAGTTAAATTGCCACGTTCAGTGAGAGTAGTAAGTGGAGTATCTGAGGATGTGATGGAGAGTCTTTCATTTCATGTGTTCTGGAAAAATAAACGTGTTCTGCTCAGGAGTGTGGATTGGATTGGATATATATTGGATAGCTAATTGGAACTGCTAATACTGCATACAATACCATCCCTTTACGGAAATAATCCTTTGGTTTTCGTTGAACCTTTATCCTTATATGCCTCCAAGCATGCTCATGCTAATATGGAATTATGTTACTAGCAAGTGACAGTGGATGTATTATCACCCTTCGGATAAGTAATGCTGAAGACATTAGTTATGACAACACCATGGGATCGATAGTCTTTTTTTCCAGAACTATCACTGGTCGGAGGGCTATAACACTGGCTAGAGTGTTTCAGTCTCGTTTTTGTCTTTTTGTAGTGTCTTCCCTGTAGTGGCTTGACATAGATGGTGCCTGTGGCTCTTATTAAGCTAGACTCTGTATGTCTTATTATGTCTGTATGTCTTCACTAGATGTCAAAATCCCGGGATTTGCCAATCCCGGAATCCCAGGATTAAAAAATTTCAATCCCGGGATATCCCCGGGATTACAGTTCAGTTGAAAATAAAGATGTAAAATAGGTATATAGGAGGTCGCAGTGATACCATTTCCTCTAATATATGCTGCGGTTGAAGAGCGTTGGCGTTCTGTTGCATTGGTTAGCTTCCAATTCTTAAATTAGTTCTGCAAAATGTAAGATACAAAACCTATATTGACCACAATAACAACAACTGAAAGTGTCACAAAACTTTATCATATTGAAGCACAATAATGTTTGTAACTTCCGAAACTTCGTCCGCAAATCATTTTGTTTACTCGTTTAGCATAATTTAAATACAAATATACCAACTGGATCCTGTATCACGCTGAAATAAGTATTGAGTCCTTAGAACAGAACGTTTATTACCGATAACGACACTTCAGGAACACAAGCGCATCGATTGTTTCATCATTTAAACGTGAACGGACCTTGGAAACCACATGTCCTACAGTAGAAAACACTCTCTCGGACTCTACGCTCGTGGGGACAATCGTTTTGAGCCACTGATAGACCATTTCCGTGAGCCTGCCACGGCCAGAAATTGTTATTGTGTCTAGCTCTTTCCTCACAGCCTTCGACAGTTGGCTTTGCCCTAGACCCTCCGGTGTGACTGGCACTGCACCCTTTGAGACTTTCTCTAGCGCCATCTGCAGCTGTTGCTGTAGAGATGGTGGTGGAGGTGGCTGATCCACATCTGAGTCAGAATCGTGATTGCGAGCTTGGTCTTCCGGCTCGGTGCATGCTTCACCAAGTCTTTCGAGGGTTGACGTGACGAAGTCTTGGACTTCCCTTTTTGTGGCACGGGGGAAGATATGCTTGAAATCTTCGTCAGTGTCTCGCATGCACGTGTGAAGCGATTGGAGCACCGCCGCCGCACTCGACCGTCGCTGTTTGATCCGACGAATCAAAGCTTCAGAAAAGCTTTGAGCCATATCACTGGATTTCTGTGACAGTGAGGTCAGCATGAACCGTACAGCGGCCTCGGCTTCTAACAAGCCACACTCACGTCGACACACCGATTCAGCTCCTAGCTTTAGTATGCTCAGGCATCTTACCATCTCCTGTATCAGATCCATTTCCCATTCTTCCACCATTTTCACGGTTTTCTCTCCGATGTCAATCAGAGCTTTATGAACGGCTGATGTCAGTACGACAAAACGCTCGAGCATCGAATGCAGGCTGTTCCATCTTGTTTTGCAGTCTATTATCAACATCATTTCCTTTCCTTTCTCTTCAACTACGTATTTTTGTAGTTTCTCATTTTTTACTGGGGATTTCCTGAACAATCGTACGATTTTTCGTACCTTTTTCACCACATCTAATTTGGAACCTCGAAGTTCGGAAAACTCGCTGATGTCCGACTCCCCTTCCGCGTCTTCGCCGGCGCTATCGTCTGAGTCACCACCACCACTGCGGTGTGCTATGTCCGTGTACAGTACGTCGACTACCGCCAAGTGGATACCGTGCGCCAAGCACAGCTGATGCTCACATGGCAGCTGTTTGCCGAATTTGACCATGACGGATGCCCCGTCACTGGTAACTGCCATCACGTGCTGAAGATCCAAGCCGAACTCGGCTAGCTTTTCTTTCAGAAGCTCGACGCATTTTTCGGCTGGCATGGAACCATGGCACCGAATGACGCCCAAGCCCCATACTTGCTCCTCACAGTGCACGTTAATACTCATGTAACGCCGGTTCCGCAGCGAGGTGTACTCATCTATGGTAAGTGAGAATCTGGAACCACCGGTTAGTGTGTCTTTCATTTCTGATTTCACTTCCATTTTGACCCGAGCACAGTGTCCCATCACCCGCTTTTTAATGGTGTCGTGGTGGGTTGGCACGTTTTTAAATCCCTTTGCTGCCAGAAGGTCACGGAGATCGGGGGAAGAGCAGAACACGCTGAATGGCAAGCCGTCTCTGGCACACATCTTCGCCAATTTTGAATCCAAACCTTCTTCCGTACATGTTGGAAAGTAGCTATCAATAGTCTTTCTTTTTTTCTCTGCTGGTCCTCGGTCCTCACTTGAGCACTGGGATGCGCTTGCACTTCCAGTTGAACTACCCGCGCATAGGTACGGATGATTCGTCTTCAAATGGACATGCAGCCCTTTTGTTGAACCACCACTTATCTTCAGAACTTTGTTGCAGCGTTTACATTTAGCGGTTTGTCCTCCACGCTCACGTAGAAAATGTTCCCACACCGCACTTCCTTTAAACGGCACGTAATCTGACATTGCTTCTCAAAAGATCGAAAACAAACTAATAAACGTTAATGTTCACCATCAAACCCTATGCCAATCTGCAAATGCAATCTGCTCTACGAACAGGTCACGACGCGTGCCAGTACGGCGATGCTTTTCCGGCAACTGATCCCCGGCGGCGGTAAATCCCCGGCGGCGGCGGCGGCAACGACCAGAGGCGCAGCCAGGGACCGGGGGCGGCAAAGGGGCATTGGTCCCTCCCTTGCGGCCGATGTTTTCACTTTTCTGCATTGGAACTGCCCATGAGCAAAAGTTTGGCCCTTCCTTCAACATCAGCTTGCCCTCCTTGAGAAAATCGTGGCTGCGCCCCTGGCAACGTGCGCTGTCAAGGTCAAGTGTATTTCCACTGCTCTCACGCTTACTGCGGCGACTTCGGAATAGCGTGGGAAGAGCGTGACCTTGTGAGCTTGTTTCAAATTGGGCGAGAGGGGGGGGCGCAGTGTGGTTTATTTAAACGAAGGATATATTATTATTCCATGATTTTTATAGGGGAATAACTTTATGTCTACCTATATTTCACTCACTTCGTGCTATCGGGTCCCGCACTATTTTGTTTTTTGCCAATGTCGGGGGGGTCTGGGTGGCGGAGCCCCCCAGTTAGGGCCCCACAGGATTAGGTGAGTTAGTTTTGGCCAGGTTGAGCTTTAATATCACTTTTTCGATGATATAAAAATTTATAGCACAAAGTAAGGGATTTATAGCACACGTGTAACTACCACCTTTTTATACCATTTCATTTTTTAACTATTTGACAACTGTCATTGACTTGAGTACGTTCACTTTGAATAACAGCGGCATCCCGGGATTACCTGATTCTTAATCCCGGGATTCGGGATTGAACCAATCCCGGGATCCCGGGATCCCGATCCCGGGATTGACATCCCTAGTCTTCACATCTTTATTCTTTGATGTCGCATGAAAACGCTCGTACCAACGGCGTGGGACGTTAAAAAATCAAATGGAAGGTCCAAAACAACTGGCATGATATGATATCGTTACACTAGTACCTTTGTGTGATTGTACCTAAGGGCGCGGGAACCTGGAGTATGGGCGAGGCGATAGCTCCCTTCCCGCCCACCCCACACACACCATAGACGAATTTAACATCAACCCTATGGACGTTGCACGGAAAAAATCGACTTCAAAGTGGCTCTTGCTCTCAGATGGTTTGTGTGTCAGTGAATGCATGGTTAACTTACGATAGAAAAGAAATGGTGAGTTTCAAGTAAACTCTTCACTGTAAACAAAACGCCCCACACATGGCTTAATAAACCAATCACACGCTAGTAGCATGGCATTCATAACGTTACTTTGCAATGCAAAGTTTAGTTCAACGATGCCAGATGTGTTGTGAGTGAGCATGAAACGTTATGCGCAAGTGCACTGGCATAGTTAGTTAATTATATCCGAAGCCATGTCGTGTGAATGAGCAAGGCATACATTCATCAACGGAGCAAACTCCTGCCGAGTGAGTTAACCAGCACCTACACTGTGCTGGCGAGGTCACCTGCCATGGCTAGGCTGTAACCAGCACCTACACTGTGCTGGCGAGGTCACCTGCCATGGCTAGGCTGTTAACTAGCACCTACACTGTGCTGGCGAGGTCACCTGCCGTGACTAGGCTGTAACCAGCACCTACACTGTGCTGGCGAGGTCACCTGCCGTGACTAGGCTGCTAACCAGCACCTACACTGTGCTGGCGAGGTCACCTGCCGTGACTAGGCTAACCAGCACCTACACTGTGCTGGCGAGGTCACCTGCCGTGACTAGGCTGTAACCAGCACCTACACTGTGCTGGCGAGGTCACCTGCCGTGACTAGGCTGTAACCAGCACCTAAACTGTGCTGGCGAGGTCACCTGCCGTGACTAGGCTAACCAGCACCTACACTGTGCTGGCGAGGTCACCTGCACTGTGCTGGCGAGGTCACCTGCCGTGACTAGGCTAACCAGCACCTACACTGTGCTGGCGAGGTCACCTGCCGTGACTAGGCTGCTAACCAGCACCTACACTGTGCTGGCGAGGTCACCTGCCGTGACTAGGCTGCTAACCAGCACCTACACTGTGCTGGCGAGGTCACCGCACACACTGTGCTGGCGAGGTCACCTGCCGTGACTAGGCTGTAACCAGCACCTACACTGTGTTGGTGAGGTCACGCACTGTGCTGGCGAGGTCACCTGCCGTGACTAGGCTGCTAACCAGCACCTACACTGTGCTGGCGAGGTCACCTGCCGTGACTAGGCTGCTAACCAGCACCTACACTGTGCTGGCGAGGTCACCTGCCGTGACTAGGCTAACCAGCACCTACACTGTGCTGGTGAGGTCACCTGCACTGTGCTGGCGAGGTCACCTGCCGTGACTAGGCTAACCAGCACCTACACTGTGCTGGCGAGGTCACCTGCCGTGACTAGGCTGTAACCAGCACCTACACTGTGCTGGCGAGGTCACCTGCCGTGACTAGGCTAACCAGCACCTACACTGTGCTGGTGAGGTCACCTGCCGTGACTAGGCTAACCAGCACCTACACTGTGCTGGCGAGGTCACCTGCCGTGACTAGGCTAACCAGCACCTACACTGTGCTGGCGAGGTCACCTGCCGTGACTAGGCTGTAACCAGCACCTACACTGTGCTGGCGAGGTCACCTGCCGTGACTAGGCTGTAACCAGCACCTACACTGTGCTGGCGAGGTCACCTGCCGTGACTAGGCTAACCAGCACCTACACTGTGCTGGTGAGGTCACCTGCACTGTGCTGGCGAGGTCACCTGCCGTGACTAGGCTGTAACCAGCACCTACACTGTGCTGGCGAGGTCACCTGCCGTGACTAGGCTGCTAACCAGCACCTACACTGTGCTGGCGAGGTCACCTGTCGTGACTAGGCTACCCAGCACCTACACTGTGCTGGCGAGGTCACCTGCCGTGATTAGGCTGCTAACCAGCACCTAAACTGTGCTGGCGAGGTCACCTGCCGTGACTAGGCTGTAACCAGCACCTACACTGTGCTGGCGAGGTCACCTGCCGTGACTAGGCTGCTAACCAGCACCTACACTGTGCTGGCGAGGTCACCTGCCGTGACTAGGCTAACCAGCACCTACACTGTGCTGGTGAGGTCACCTGCACTGTGCTGGCGAGGTCACCTGCCGTGACTAGGCTGCTAACCAGCACCTACACTGTGCTGGCGAGGTCACCTGCCGTGACTAGGCTGCTAACCAGCACCTACACTGTGCTGGCGAGGTCACCTGCCGTGACTAGGCTAACCAGCACCTACACTGTGCTGGAGGTCACCTACACTGTGCTGGCGAGGTCACCTGCCGTGACTAGGCTGCTAACCAGCACCTACACTGTCCTGGCGAGGTCACCTGTCGTGACTAGGCTGCTCCTTGCAGGGATTAGTGCACCAGTGCGGAACAAGCTTCTTACTTGAAGCAGCAGTTCAGCTTTTCATATCTCACATGGTGGACACATGTTAGGCAGCCATTGAATGATTAGTTGACAAGCTACAGACTACACATTCATCTTCGACTCGTTTAGAAAATAGCGTGATGGACTTCCCAGCCCGCCATCTTTGATTCAGCTTCAGAGTGGGATAGGAGGGGCTGCCAGTCCACCATCTTTGATTCAGCTTCAGGGTGGAATCGGAGGGGTTGCCAGTACCGACTGCAACGTTAAGCAGGGGTGTTGTTTTTACATACTCCTGAGAAGGCAAGTGTCCCTTAATGTCGGTTTTGCTCCTTTCAAATAATTTCAATTTTTATCATATGCTCCTATCGAGTGTGCCCCCCCCCCCAATCCAGTCGTTCCCCATTGCCCTCATATATCTCCCCCCTCCACATGAGATATATTCAGATCATGAAGTAACCGATGTAGAATATGTACAATATCCCAGAATTTTAAAATTTGGATGGAATTTGCACCAAGAAGAATGGAATTTCTTATCGTCCTCAATTCTGTCATCTTCTTCCGCGATATGCACATACAGCTTGTTTTCCTTTGCTAAGGACAAAATAAAATGCATGCGTTTGGCAAATAATAATTTCATGTAATTTGAACCAGCCTGGAGTCCCGTCCTCCTACTAAATGTCATGGTGGCTGCCCGTCTTCGCACCAGAACACGGCGACGATGATCGACGAAGGCAGCACCGTATGTGGCGAACAATCTCGCCATGGACTTATCACAATCACATCACACATCACAATCTCATCACAATGACAATCTCATCATCAAGCTGGGCGATGCTTTGCCGGATTTACCCGAAGGGATCACGCTCATCTGAAACCCTTTTGATGCTCTTGTATACATAATTATGAGACAATAGTCCTAGGTAATGCCGTGAACGCGTCGGACAATTAAACCGGACGATTTTGCTTGTGATGCATTGCAAGTGTCATTGGTGTAGGCAATGTGGAGTTTTATCAGTGTATCATTGAGTCTGAATGAAGTCTGAAGGTCTGAAAGTTCGAAGCCAGGGACTTGTCGATTTGGTTTACAATGTATACTCCAAGGCTTGCACTCTGTCCTTCAAGTTGCAATGTCTATCCATGTTGAGTTTGCCAATTCCTCAACTGCTGCTGAATTCTCCGAGGCCTTGGAAAATCTTTGAGGCCTTGGCATGAAAACTTCCAGCCACATGCCTGTTCTTTTGTCATCCCCTAGGTCATGTGCACGCACCTAATTCACTGAGCAGCTTGTCTAATCCCTTTCCACCAAAAAGGTAGGGCATAGGACGAATATTCTTCGGAATAATAAGCTTGGGGGACGATAACTTTCAATTAAAAATAAATATTGAAGTTAACTAGCTATCCAATAAAGCTCGCCATTTTGGGGTTCGGGGGTGTTAACGCTCCCAACCCCCCCATGTAGAGGTCTGGCTGCGCCGCTGCGCGAGGATGTAGCACGCGGAAAGTCATTGTGTGTACCGTTGTCGCCGTGTCCAAATCACGCGGCGCGACACGTGATCGTGACCTTGAGCGGCCGTGGCTGGCACCGAAATAGACCGCGCCGCAGTCGGTCGAGAGTTAATGAGAGTTTTTGTTAGGTTTCATCTTTGTTTCGGCTGAGCGATGGACGTCGGTGCATTGTTAGCGCGACACCGGGGTCCGCCACGGCCGGTCCTCTCTGTGGAAGCCAGTGGACGGCGGCGATTTGCTAAACGCATCACGGCTGTGCTGGGAATGTAGTTCAACAGGCAGAGTTGTGTTGGGAATGTAGTTCAACAGACAGTGTTGTGTTGGGAATGAAGTTAAATAGAGAGAGTTGTTCCGAGAACGAAGTTAAACAGATGTAGCTGTGTTGGAAATGAAGTTCAACAGACGAATTTGTGTTGAGAATAAAGTTCCACCCACAGAGCTGTGTCGGAAATTAAGTTCAATAAACAGAGTTGTATCGGCCACAACCTAGGGTGAATTGTTGCACTACCCTTGCGCGGAATTTACCGTCATTTTTGGGCGCGTCTTGCACGATTGACTAGGGCAAGCATTGGACTGTGGTGCTCACAGCAGTAGATCCACAGACCGAGGAATAATGATGAATTTCTCAAACAAAGACACAGGATTTTATAAATGACCCCATAACGTCTATGTATATCACCATAACAGCAACGACTGAGTTACGTAATCCGCTGAACACCCGTTACTGTCGGGCCATTGCTTTACACCATGTTTCCTCCACCAAGCAGAGGCTTCCATAGACAGGCCGACCATATTTTTCCACACCAAGCAGTGGCTTCCATGGGAGGTCCAACAAAGGCCCCCCTATCCACTGGGAGGCCTTCGTGTTCCAGAGGGGCGCATTTCTTGCTCAGAGGGGCGCCCGCATAGTTTAGAGGGCGCCTGTCTATTCCAAAGGGCGCCTTCGTCATCCATGGAGGCACTTGTCACAGTCACTATTTAACTAGTCACATATCATCAGGCATGTGCCATAGGGGTCAAAATGCGCCAATGGACAAAGATACAAACAACCCAGGACTTCTCACAATGCAATCCTGCATGCTTTGTACATTTCTATGGAAAATTTACAGCGTTGATGAGGCGCGACCACAGGATGTTCCTGTGGTTCATTATCTGCACCCGCCACCCGCCCCCTTGCCTCTCGCTATCAATCGGCTGCTCTTTCTACATCCTCTCACATGTCTGTATGGTATGCCGAGATTCTGCGAGTGGGTTCTGAGAAGACGCGCGATGAAGGTTGTGAGCGTTGTGTCTGCGCCACTTACGTCTCATCAGAGAGTGCCGCGCCAAATTAGTGCCGTCCATGGCCTGTCCTCCGCTGAAACAGACCACAGGACGAGTGAGCATTGCAAAACGAGCGACAAAACATAGCTGTCGTCATGGTCACGAATGGTGAAAGCGGGCTGAGTGGGAAACGCACTGCCCACATGGTAACGGATGGTTGTTGGTTATTGGATTTTACGACACGTCGACCGCTGAGTCAGGTAGCGTCGCCAATCTCTCACGCGGATTTGCCGCGGGAGAAGAGTAGCGACAGGTGAGACTCGAACCCACCATCTTTCGATTATGAGCCGGACAACTTACCCCTGGACTACTCGTCCCCATGGCTACGGATGCTTATGGCAACGACGGCGTTGGCGTTTATTCACCTCTGTTAGTTAGTTATTAGGGCTTTAGGGCGCATAGACTACACTGGTCATGTAGCGCCCATAACATTACAGCTTATTTACACGTCGACATATCGCACATGCAAGCTAGCCAACCTTGCAGAATATTAGTCGACACAACGAACCGTACGTGAAATAAAGCATGGCAACATTAAACATTTTCAACGTGGCGCATACATTACGGAAAATGATATTTCAGCGAGGTAGTCGAATAGTCGCCCCGATCGAACAATATCCGAGTGCCTAAATCCTCACTGAGTGGCAAAGTCTGAACACGCCCAAAGTGACGTGTACGTTCCTCCTCGTAGGCGGGGGCAGGACAGCAGGACATGCCGCACAGATAAGCGGGCGTGACATCTGGGGCAGCGTGGCACGTCATCACTAGTAAGTAAGTAAGAGTGAGTGGCATATGTATGTCCAATTATCAAGCAACATAGTGCCACCTCGTCTCGCCTAATCCTACGCCAGCACGAACTCCATTTAGCGAGGCGGTTCTTGATCGCTTTCAACTTGTTACCGAGTATTGCATTCCAAGAGCCTTGCCACTTCGTGAGCATAGAGTCAGAAATGGTTCGGAAGTGGTCACGGGCAGGGAGTGGTAGAGTTCGTGAGCATAGCGACGCACGTTTTGCAGCAGCATCAGCTAGGTCATTTCCGGGGATCCCCACGTGACTCGGGATCCAACATAGCACCACTCTTTTACCTGTCTGGTATACACTGGTAAGACGAGTTAAGACGTCCCGTAAAATGGGGTTTGACGGATTGTGTGTCCTCAACGCTAAAAGGCCACTTAAAGAATCCGTCAAAATAATGTGAAGCGGGTCGTCTGATACTTCGATGAAACAGACAGCTTTCGGAATGGCAGTAAGCTCGGAAGAATACACAGAAGCATGTGCTGGAAGTGAAAAGCTTCTAACCACAGAACCCGCCATAAAAGCGCTGCCAACGCCGGTCTCAGTTCTGGATCCATCGGTGTATGTTGCAATAAATCCAGTGTAACATTCAATGTGCTCCATGGCGAGTGCTATGAATTAATGTGGTGTAATATCGGATTTCTTTGTGTATGCGAGGGATGTGTCAACTTCCGGTGTGATCAGTTCCCAGGGAGGCGTTGAAAAGGGCTCAGTCAGTCGAACTCCCTGGAGCCGGAGACCGCTCTCAGAAAGAAGTCGTCTCATCCTCACTCCGTATGGCACGGCTCTCGTAGGGTTTTCGTTTCTGAACAGCGTTACTATCCGGTGGGAGAATACGTGGGTGTAAGCTGGGTGGTCCGGATATTGCCGTAGCTTGCAAGCATATCGCATGCCAAGCTGTTCACGCCGCAGAGAGAGTGGAAACTCGTGAACTTCCGCAAGGAGACTCGCCGTTGGAGAAGTACGAAATGCACCCGTGATGATGCGAAGCGCAGAGTGGTGGACTGCATCCAAGATGCGTTTATTCGTCAAACAAGCTCCGTCATAAATAAAACACGCATAGTCAAGCTTTGACCGAACAAGTGATGGCAGAAGGAGCGATGCACAGTCTGCTCCATAGGTCGCACGAGCCACACATTTTAAGATATTTTAAGTATTTACACACTTATCTCGTATCGTTAAGATATTGTCGGTATGTCAAGCGTGAATCAAATTCCACCCCCAGAAATCGCACTACTGGTTGCACCGGTATCACCTGCCTGTGCAGTAGGATTTTCATATTGGGACATAAGCGGCGGCGACAGAAGTGTACGGCCACGGTTTTCACTGTAGAGAAGCGGAATCCATTCGTGTTTCCCAATTTCTCCAAGCACCTGATGGCTAGCTGTAGCTGTCGCTCCATCGGCGGTGTACGTGAGGCACATGACCATATGGCGAAATCATCAACATACAAGGAGCGCCCAATGGCCACAGGAAGCGAGTCCCCAATATCGTTGATCATTAACCCGAAGAGGGTCACACTCAGGATTATTCCCTGTGGGACTCCGTTCTCTTGAATAGACCAATCCGACAGGCAGTTACCGACACGTACACGAAATCAACGATTTGCTAGGAAGTTTTGTAAAAAGGTACCAAGTCGTCCCCGAATTCCGTGCTTGTGGAACTTCAGCAGGATTCATCTACGCCACGTTGTGTCGTAAGCCTTTTCTATGTAAAAAAAAACCGCGCCTAGATGTCGCTTCCTCTTAAAAGCGATGCGTACTTCGGTGTCCAGTGTTAAAATATGGTCAATGGCACTCCTGTTTTTTTTCCGGAAAGCCACACTGCGTGTTTACGAAGATGTCATTTTTTTCTAAGAACCAGGACAAGCGTCCCATTCACGAGTTTTTCCATTAGTTTACCTAATGCAGGTGTCAGAGAGTTGGACGATAAACTAATGGGTCCAGGCCACGTTTCCCAGATTTCAACAGTGGGATCACTGTAGCTTCGCACCACTAGGAGGGTACTCGCCATTAGTCCATATCAGGTTGAAGGTACGTAAAAGCTCCGCGACCACAGAGGAAGGAAGGTGCTTCAGCAGCTCATTGTGCACTTGATCGGGTCCTTCGGCTACACTGCGCAACGAGTTAATTGCCGATTCCATCTCAGCCAGAGTAAAGCAACCGTTGTATGACGGATGTTCTGAAGTATAAAAATAAATCGAAGTCGATTCACAGCACGCCTGGTGGCGCATAAAGTGTGGGTCGCCGCTGCCGGCGCGGCTAACGTCTGCCAAAGCATGGCCAATCTCGTTCGCCACATCAATCGGGTTCGTCACTTCACGGCTACCGACCGTCAACGTTGGAAGCGGGCCTGCATTAAATCGGCCGGAGATACTCTTGATGCGAGACCAAATTAATGAGGTTGGCGAGGATCGATTCAGTGACCTAGCATACTCAATCCACGAAACACGCTTGGCCTCCCGCGTAGTGCGCTGAGCAAGGGCCCGAGCACGCCTGAACTCTATTAAGTTGGCAGTGGTGCTATTACGGTTGAAGGCTCGAAACGCGCGTCTTTGAGCACGAATAGCGTCACTGCACCCTTCCGTCCACCACGCCACAGGGGTGCGTCGAGGAAGTCCAGAGGTCCTGGGGATACTTGAGGAGGCGCATCCCAGGAGAAGTGCAGTGAATTCGGTCACTGGTAGTGGCGGAGACCTTGATTCTGAGCGGAAAGCAGCTTGAATTTTCTCTTGAAATCTACCCCAGTCCGCTTTCTTAAAATTCCATATCTGCGGGCGCGTGCCTAAAACTGAGCCGTCCAGATAACTAAACCAGATTGGGAAATGATCGCTCCCCAGTGGACCGGAATCCACCGTCCACTCGAGGCACTCCGCTAGCTGCGGGCTGGCCAGGCTGAGGTCCAAGGTGGAAGTGGTTCCCGACGGTGTGGAGAAGTGTGTTCGGGTTCCAGTATCTAAAATGCAGAGCATTTCGTTAGGGATTAAAGATTCCAGATGGCGACCACGGGTGTTGATACCGTCCCATCCCCACAACGTGTGGTGAGCGTTAAAATCGCCCAAAAGCAAGACGGGTCGAGGCAGTTCAGACACCAAGTTAGCGAGTTATACGGTGGGGAACACATTCCCTGGAGGCAGGTATACGGAGCATACTGATATATACATCTGTGTCCAAAGTGTACTCGAGCGGCAACCGCCTGGAGTATAGTATGCAGGATTAGTACTCTCATGGGGATGCTGCTATGGACTGCTAGTAGTACTCCACCGTGTGCCGCAGCATCAGTCACCAAATACTTCCGAAGTATCGAGTGCCCACTCAACGACACGATGTAGTTAGGTTAAAGTTTGGTCTCCTGAAGACATACCACCGCAGGGCCGTACCGATTTAAGACCACCTGGAGGTCTTGGGCGCTAGTTCTAAAACCCCGACAGTTCCACTGTAAAATTGTTGACATAGATGTCATATAAGTGATATAGAATTTCAAAGTGGTATGTGTCCATGTATACAAACTTGCCCTGCCTCCGGACATCAAAATATCAGAGTTCAATAAAAACAAAATTACGTGAATGCCTAATTAGGATCCACCAGTGTGGATCCTAGCCTCCGCGGACGCAGTATTCGCTCGCTGGCGATTCCTATGGATACCACCGCTCGGTGGCGAAATTGTCCAGGGTGATGCCATTTTGCGTCCGGCAATAGGGGAAGAGCGTGGCGGGTTCTCACGAGGGGGAACGGGTGGAGGTCCCATCGCATCTCCAGGAACCGTCACGGGAGGTGCCCCAGAGGTCCTGGCTAGGGATTCATGCAGGCCCTCGGCCTGTGACGGACCGGCAGGACGCACGCAAAGCGAGGGGTCACGCGACCCGTCACGGTTTACTCGACCCGATGCTCCCATATCGGGAGCTCCTGTTCGAACCCCAGTCAACTGCGATCGCCACGATGCCGGAGGTGGTTCTACCGGGACGCGACGGGAGGCGGCACTGCCCCCTTCTGAGATGGCCGGAGTGATTGGGTTAACGAGGGTGGCTTTGGGAGAAGGAGTAGGCGTGGATTTGGATGATGATGGGGTATAGGTAGATGCGGTAGTCGGGGATGGACCGGGTTTGAAAGGGGAAGATCGAGCCGGCCTCCTGGACCGGTGGAGTTGGGTCCACTCCCCACCGTCAAGAGTAGGCTGCTGAGAGGCCTGCAAAACATCTTCCGCACAATCTTTGGTGGTGGGTGGGGCTTCAGTTGTTTTGTCGTTCTTTTCACTGTACTGTCTGTTCATCGCAGGCGAGGCGAGGGGCACCCTAAAAGCTCGGAGAAGAGCTGGAAGTTGCGCATCAACTCACATGCCTTGTCGGGCTGTACGTTTGGTGCGGTTATGCTGGTTTTGGTTCTGGAAGAATACGATATTTTGGGTGCGATCTATCATAGAGGCCCCTGGCCTCTCTAAACGATATTTTGTGCGTGTGCTTCAATTAATTAATTTCCTTTTCACTAATGTAATTTTGACACGTACGGTCGTACGGCGTATGGAGGACCTGTCCTGCGTCGCAGTTCGTAAAGAAAGTGTGCTCAGAGGAGCACTGCTCACCCGTGCTCATGGGAGGAACATCTGCTGCACGCTTGGCGGCCACGGCAAAATTGAGTATTGTGGCCGAATCTTTGGCATCTGAAACAACACATTGGATTTGGGAGGAATTGTCCCACTCTCATACGCAGGTAGCCCACTCTGATCTCCGAAGGAAGGTCGGTTGTGTTGAAAGTTAGAATAATATTGTTGGTCAAAATAAAGTATGTACCTCTCCTTACTTGCATTTTCCTGGCGGCTATAACCCCGAAAGTTGCCAGCCCATACACAATCTCATCCTCTGTAACATCTCTTAGGTAAAGGAAGTTAATTACTCCACGCGAGGTGTTTTTTGTACTATGTGGTTCTACGGTGATTGTGATCGCCTCGTCCTCCTTCTTCCCATTCTTACGCACGCCATACACAAACTCAGATGATCGCAGTGCTGTGTCTGTCTGCTCTGCTGCCGCAAATTCAACCTCCAGAGCACCGTCCTTTAGCCTTTCGCATCTTATAATCCTACCGAATCTGTCACATCCGTTCCGCCTTTGGGAGGGGGACAGGGACGCAAGACTCTTGCTAATTCCCCGGAAAACCAGCACACGTGGTACGGGGGTACCATCCGATGGAGAGCTCCGATCACGTCGTATATGGGGGTTGGTCTGGCCCCCACGGGAGGGACCATGGTGTTTTTTGGATTGTTGATGCCATGTAGTGCGTTTGGTTTCAGCTCCCCGGGCGCCCCACCGCATAGGGCCCTACTGGGGGACGCCTGGGTCCCGCGAACGGGAGCTCGCCAGGCGCCCGAGGAGCTATACGGGGCAGGCAGCGCCTTAGTCCGGCTGGGAGAGAGAAACTCACCACCCCGACCGGAATCCAACGCCGCCCACCCCTTGACCCCGGCCGGCCGGGCCGGCGGGCACTGGGAAGATACCCAGGCCCCTGGGCCGAGGCGACCAGCCACCTGGTCCGCGTGAGGCTCCGCGGACCTGCCCGCCCCTCCGGGATATCAGGACCAAAGAGGTGTGTTGGTCCCCCGTCACAACTAGCACCGTACGACCGGGGACCTCAACCTCAGGACTCCGTCAACCCCGAGGGACGGGCCGCGGGGGCGCGGCTACCCCGATAAAATAGCTGGTGGGCGGTACCGGGGAAGTTGCCCTGCCTGCTCATAGCTGGGATAGTTGGTGTTGCAGGGCCAAGTGAAGGACATGGGTTGGGATGAGATGGGCGTTGCAATGGGAGCGTATGGATGCAAGGACGAGTGAGGCACTCCTGGTCTCACCCCTCGCCGGTATGATGGTCGCCAGGTCATTGGGGCACTCAATCCCCCCACCGCGTAAAGGTGGTGCCTCATCGGGGGTATTCACCTCTGCAAACACCTTTCCGAGTTCAGCTTCTTTCAGCTTTTTTGGGAGAATTGACAGAGAAAAACATGCATAAACACTGGCAGCTTGTATTCTCAGCAGTGGGAGCTTTTTCACCGGGTAATTCAACGACACATTGTGTCCAACTACATCTCGTCAGCTACCTATTTGGTAGCTGGTAACCATAAACATGGTGGAAGCAGTGAAAATAGTAGCTCAGCATGGTAAAGGCGGGCTGCATGGAGTTTAAGTCGCCTTCCTAGACAAATGTATTTAAAATAAAAACACTTGTTGTGCATATGGCACTGCTACAAAGCCTAATCAGTTTCCTACCAGCTTGTGTTGTCAAAAATTCCACAGATTGAATGACCTTTATATAATGACATCATTGTGCAGGTACCCGAAAATGCATCTTTGCTCCGGCTCCTGGTTGGAGAAGGGGAGGGTAAGTGGCATGCCCCAGGATGGAAAGTGCTTTCCTGGAGGCAAAACGTACGAGTTAATGAATAAAAAGACATCGTATACAAAGACAATGTGCTTAAGGACGCAAATATTGACATTTCGGGAACGGGACCAGAACAGCATAACATTTAATTCAATGCATCCTTACGGAGTTGTAAATATAATGCTCATTCACTTTGAGTTGTGAAAAATATCCAAGGACGAACACTCCTTTGTGGAGAAGACTTCCCCGAACACATGTCGGTCGCGTGAAAAATTTAATCCCAGACCCGGAACACTTTCAGGCCTACTTTGGCCTTTGTACATTTCCCTCGAGGGCAAAAACTATAAACAAGGACTTCTGGTTTTCGTCCGTGTCCGTACATGGTTCACAAGCTCAGTGTGGGTGGCGAGAGCACGGAATTCACGGCTGACGCGACAAAGGAAGGAGCATGTTATACACAATACATTTCCTGGAATCATAAATGGAACAGAAACATCGAACAGTTCTCCATCGGAGTACTGTTCAGATTGGCCGCCCGTGGAGCCACGGGCGGCCAATCTGAGTATTGGACCCTGTCACGTGACCACCCCCTCTGCCCGCGCATCAGTTCTACCTGCCCGCGCATCGGTTCTACCTGTCCGCCCATCAGTTCTATCTGCCCGCGCATCAGTTCTACCTGTCCGCGCATCAGCTATCTTCCTGCGGATCAGCTCTATCTGCTCGCGCATCAGCTATATCTGCTCCGCGCATCAATTCTATCTGCCCGCGCACCAGCTCTATTTGCCCGCGGATCAGCTCTATCTGCCCGTGCACCAGCTCTATCTGCCCGCGCATCAGCTGCATCTGCCCGCGAATTAGCTCTTTTTATCCGCGCACCAGCCTATCTGTCCGCACACCAGCTCTATCTGCCCGCGCATCAGTTCTACCTGTCCGCGCACCAGCTCTATCTGCCCACGTATCAACTCTATCTGTCCGCGCATGAACTATATCTTTCAGAGACAGTGCCGCTGGTCCGCTTGAAGAAAATGCTAGTTTATTTCTTTTTAAGGCCATCTCTGAAACCTTTTCTATTAACTAAAGCCAAAGCTATGGCATGTCCTCGTGAACATTTTCATGACAATGTGTTCTTAATTGACAATTCTTGCCTCGGTATTACACTCCTGACTGATAATTTCCACCTTGATAGTGTGTTCCCGACTAATGATTTCTGCTTTGGTATTGCTTGATAGACAATTTTTGGAGTTCCAAACATGTCTGGGGGTGACCATATTTGTTGAAAGATAGTCGTGGAGGGCGGGTTGGAATACCTTGCCGATGGCGGGGTTTGATACCTGGGGGCGTATGTGCCCCCCCCCCAACACACACAATGGACAATAGTGGCATGCAGGCGCATGCATGGCATCTGGAACATAGCAGATATCAGCATGGTTATGCACGATGATGACCTTGAATTTAATTAAAAAAACCTTAAATACCTTAAGTACTTTAGACGGCACATTATCCGATGATGCTCATTGACAAGTACTCTGGTCGGAGACCTTTTTAGCATTCGAACTCAGGCGGAAATTCAGACAATCCGCTCGTCCGACACCGCCGTCATGTTTGAGCAAACGTAATATAGAACACAGAATATATTTGCCACAAAAGGAAGCCACTCAGTACCGTGGGTACACAGTACACTGGGTACCGTGCAGTTATGTCACAGCCAAATTATTCAGAGTCGTGTAACGAAAACAAAAGAAAGACGAGAAAACTAACCACCCGACGGACTCGTGAGGATACCGATGGCCAGGTGAAGCAAATTAACAAGGACACAGCCGACGAGAGCACGAGGAGACTGACGAGAACATAACTTTGAAACATTGAAGTAAACATAAGAGGACCGGAAATGACATAATTTATTTTTTTTTTAACACGAAATCATGAGGCAAGAGACGAGAGCATCGATGATGTGTAGAGACTGGCCTACATGCAGATGTCGACCCAACAGCTATACTTTATTGATCACTCAGTAACCTCGTGGTGCGAGTGGTTATGGTCCACTGATGATTATGATATCTTTACTGATCAGTCCCGCATATTCCTGTCCGTGTGGTCTCATCAGAATAGCTGTGGCAAGGGTAGCGTCGGCGATTGAATCACTGCAGACGCGTTGTGTTACGTGGTTAAAAAGTCTATGGCTGGGGTCACAATAGTTTGATAATCACGCCGCGGCGTTCGAGCGGCTCTAAGCCCAAGGACGTTCACTTGCACAGTTGGAGAAAAATGTGGTGCCTTCACGAACCAGTTGTTAATGCTTACAAAGGCGCTGTTGAAACCAAGGCGGTGGTTGAAACCAACTACCATGTTTCCGGTGGTCGAAATCCTGATCCTGATACTGATTGGTCGAGTTGCCATGATGGCTTCATGACATATAGGAGGTACGACCTTATACAGTTCGTTTACAACGCTTGCGAAACAATTTGGCAGGCATGGTAGCTGGCGGAGACGTGAATTGGGTACCTAGTCAGGACTGTGCACTTAAATATGGTGTTGTCCTACAACTGGCTTACTAGTTAAGCTCGCCTAGCATGGAGATATGTCAAATCCTTAAAATGGGATTGGATTCGATAGATCAATATTGAGTTGAACGCCAATCAACAAGGGAAATTTTTTGCCTGGAATTCAAAGAATTTAAGGGAAGAGGGTAGGCTCGGACATACTGGAGGGGCACCATGTCTTCATGGGGGAACTTTTCGGGCTGTAGGATGGGGAGTCGCCCCTTCGTCCCCCCCCCCCCTTGGATCAGCCCACGTGGACATGACACTTATGTATCTTCTCTCGGGCGCTGCTTATTGCGAGCAATTGCCGGGAGGGGAGGCCAAAACGTAACGCTTTGTTGGCACATCATTAAAACCAATCGCTAATACCAAACTAAAAACTATGTGCTGACGTCACGTTGAACGAAATATAAATTTTAAGCACGTGCTGGGTAGCATGTATCATGGAAAGATACTTTTATTTCCATAAAAATAGACGTCTTGAGGTAGTTCCGAGATCGTAGTCAGGGAAGGAAGCCGTGTCAGGTGCTTGCGTGAAACCAGCGCAGGTATTTCGGTCAGTGTACTGTCTATGTGTCGTCAATCAATCACAACAATGTAACCTACAGGCCTTCTGCTATCTCGTCGCAGACCTGAACAGTACACTGGCCTAAAACATCGCAGGTATTTAGGTCAGTGTACTGTCTATGTGTCGTCAATCAATCACAACAATGTAACATACAGGCCTTCTGCTATCTCGTCGCAGACCTGAACAGTACACTGACCTAAATATCGCAGGTATTTAGGTCAGTGTACTGTCTATGTGTCGTCAATCAATCACAACAATGTAACATACAGGCCTTCTGCTATCTCGTCGCAGACCTGAACAGTACACTGACCTAAATATCGCAGGTATTTAGGTCAGTGTACTGTCTATATGTCGTCAACCAATCACAACACTGTAACCTACAGGCCTCCTGCTATCTCGTCGTAAAATTTCCAATGTTATCGTTGGACGATATTTCCTTCAATACTACTGTGACGATATCATGAGAAAAAACAGATTAAAATGGCATGCTCGTGTGGGCAATTCCAATGTGTGGGTATCGACGAGGAGGAGAACAAGCTGCCCCCTGCTGTTCTTTTCAACAAAAAGTATCTGTGTGGTAAATAGTGACTGTTTGACTGATATAGGTCATAGCCTGGTTATTTTGACTTGATATAGGCAAAAGTTGGGGGTGAATAGTGCAGAGATAGGATGCTCGTATGTCACCGAAAAGGTTGTGAGTTCGAGTCCCACTTGTAGTTGTTCTTTACCAGTTACCAGCCAGCGTGATATATAGGCGAGGCTCTGTGACCAAAGTAGTTGACGCATCGCGAACCAAACATCTAGCTCATAAGCAACAGTTTGCACACGTTATTCACCTTTGACCTTGCCTATGGGCTACCTAACTCACATTTCCTACTGCTACACGCCATCATGCCGACATGATTCATTTATTGTAAAACGTACAGCTATTGTGAGGAACGGTGCCTTCGTTTCAACTCCGAAAGATCAGTCTGATGTTCTCCATCGCTTCGGCGCCGACAGGAATTCGACACCGTCATTCATCACGTCCTCACTGACGTCGCTGGCCATCGCTGTCATTCATGACGTCCAGACTAACATCACTGTCATTCATCACGTCCTCACTGACGTCGCTGGCCATCGCTGTCATTCATCACGTGCAGACTTACATCACTGTCATTCATCACGTCCTCACTGACGTCGCTGGCCATCGCTGTCATTCATGACGTCCAGACTTACATCACTGTCATTCATCACGTCCTCAGTGACGTCGCTGGCCATCGCTGTCATTCATGACGTCCAGACTTACATCACTGTCATTCATCACGTCATGACTGACGTCGCTGACCATCACTGTCATCCATGACGTCCAGACCGACGTCGCTGACCATCGCTGGCATTCATCACACCCTGACTGACGTCGCTGACCATCACTTTCATTCATCATGACCTGACTGACGTCGCTGAACATCACTGCAACGTCACTGCAACGTCAATAGAAACCTGTACTGAAACTGGACGCGATAGACTTGATGCACACGTTCAGCATAAACGGCCGTGTACGCTTCGACTTCGACGATTCACAAGCAACAGCTCAAAAGTGTGGGCACGTGGAACGGCTGCCGCCCTGACACCACCGTCCGACCTCGTGTCGCACGTGCTGCACGTCCTGCACGTGCTGCAAACCCTGACAAGCGTCTGAACCCACAGCGTGACGCCAGCTTGCATCATCCGAGAGGTAAATAATTTACGCTGGCATCTATCAGGACCATGTGTCGTCACAAGACCAGGGAGGTGTTGCATCAGCGGCCGGCGCGACCGGTTGACCGCATACTTAGGCAGCTGAACAAACACACAAGTGCGAGTTGTGCTTGTTGGAATAAGCCCGCAGCAGAGAGTCACTGCATTACGCCAAATGTAGTGTGTCTGCACGATAATTGATCACCTGCTATGCATTTTTGCAAGCTACCAGGCAGAGCGCACATCTTGTCTGCCCACTACTGCGACGGAACCCGGTGGTGTCCTCAGCAGATCCACATTGGAAGGAAAACACTATACAGATTTGCATGCATATATATAATTATATATGCTGGTATATATACATACATATATATATATATATATATATATATATATATATATATATATATATATCATACATACATATAAATATATATATGCCCCGGTAGCTCCGCTGATTAGATCGCTGGTCTGCACTGGTCTCCCCTGTCCTGACAACACAGGGTTCGAGTTACTTCCGGGCGGCCGTGTCTATGCATTGACAGCACGTTAAACTTTCTATCAAAATTCTGCCGTTGAACTAGAGTTCATGGGTCGGGTGATGGGGCCAGGGTTAACGCAAGCTCTGCTCAGCAATAAGACTCTGGTTCATAAATCCCTCCCCCCCCCCAGCAAGAACTCGGGTTATATTTACTTTTTAATGACAAGCCGTCGACTCAGAATAGTTGTGGTGTGACCGATGTAGTGTATCTTTCGGGATGCTCAGTCCCCGTGTATACATGTGAACTCATACGCTGCATTGGTGGTTCAGTATCACGCTGCACGCTGTTTTCCCTGAGTGACGACGATGTGTTCGGGCTCCGGCAATATATTTCCAATGCATGTTCCCCTCATCATCCTTCGGCCTCCATTTTTCTGAGAACGGTGCTCCGAATTGTCCTTCAACCTGCATCCATTCCGGAATCATAATGTTTTCATAAAATAGCTTGATTGCTGTTTGGTTTCCATCCGAGGTTTCCGTCTACCTCATATGGCACTTTGGCACCATATCGATGATTTGATCAAATTTATTATTGCTGTAGTCATTGTTGACAAGAAGCTTGCAGATTCGTCGCATTTGGTGGCTCAGGATTGTCTAGGAAGAACAATTCAGGAATGTTCTGCTGATGAATGCTGGTGTAACTCCGTCTTTGCACCGGTCCAGACATTCGCCCCTCCCGTCCATGCAGCAGCCGGAGTCAGTCGACTCCCTGTACACGTTGGTGCTGAATATGTCATTCTATGTTGTGTTACTATACAATCCAAGAATGGCAGTCGGTTGGCAATGCTGAGGTCGGTGGTGTAGTGTAAGCTGGAAGTTTGTTCTAAATTAAGTCGCATTATTTCGAGTCCCTTCACTTGCCACCACCGCTTTAATTATAATGGCTAGCATGATAGCATACTTCGGGACATAACCATGTCAATTCTTTGATATTCAGGGGGGCATGGGTGGCCGTATGGTTAAGATGTTGAACTCTGGATAAAAGGTGCGGATTCATCACTTGCACCACTCAGAACACATCCCAATGCCGCGATCAACCGGCGAATCATTGTGGGAGGCGCGATTACGCATTGAGTGCGTTGTAAATCACTCAATTTACAATGATGTTCAGGAGTCCTAATATGGCGGCATCTGACTGCGATTGATGTGTCACGGCTGTATGGATGGCTGGAGATATCTCAACAAGCCAAGATCGGGTGGTCAAAGAACGGTTGTAAACCAATCACAAATATCGTGCATCTCGACCACGCACACTGCTACTTTAACGGAAACTTGTTTCCCATCAGCTGAGGTCCGTCAACGTGTTGTAAAACCAGGACCACATTAGACTAACTGCGCAGTTGTTGTGGCTCCCGCCAGGATAAGATTGGCGAGGAGACAAGTCTGGCACGCTAGCGGTTCCCTAACTATAGCATGCGTTAAAGCGCTGCCCAAGTGTCTCTAATACCAGTTCCATGACTAAACATTGGCTAAATTTCGCCACTATCGATGAAGTATTTGTCGTGTTTGTCGTCTTTGTCGGTGTTACCGAGGACGAGGCCGTATTACAGGTGTGAGCGAAGGAAGGCAACACGCGAGTGTCTGTAATGGCAACAGCACACAAGTGAGTGGTTGTAATAGCACAACAGACAAGCGAGTGCCTGTAATGGCACAACAGACAAGTGAGTGGTTGTAATAGCACAGCAGACAAGCGAGTGCCTGTAATGGCACAACAGACAAGTGAGTGGTTGTAATAGCACAGCAGACAAGCGAGTGCCTGTAATGGCACAACAGACAAGTGAGTTGTTGTAATAGCACAGCACCAAGCGCGGGTGTGAGCGAAGGACAGCAAATAAGCGAGTGCGTGTGATAACACAACAGCAAGCATGGAGAACTTCGGAGTGAATAAGATATGTGATTCAGTACACTTAGTAACGCACGTGTCGTTATCATCGTCAGTATCATGTGTCGATATCAAAATGTTTTTTTTTTGCTGCTTCCTCTTCCCTTGGACTTCAGGGGAATGCGCTACTTTCACTGTAGATGTGTTCCATCATTCTATTTGACGGCCAAATGGTCGTTAAAAGTGCACCTGCTGTATAGCATATGTATTTTGCAAAATCACCAGACAAATTTCATTCTTGCTTCAATCTGCATCATTTCCCACAGAGAGTGTGGGGGTCATGATATCTGCAGAATATAAATAATGTGAATTGCATGTGTCTGAGTAAATATACGTATATATATATATATAAATATTTACATAGAACATATATATGCACCGCTTCTAGACAAGTGATCTCACTGGCCTGCCCTGGCTTCTGAACCTTAATAGGTCGGACCTTGCCAAAATGTGCGATGACTGGAATATGTGTTAGTCGGAACACATGCCAAATTTCAAAACAATATTTACAACCATTTAGGAGTAACTGCAAAAAAAATGCCAGAAGTCGAATTGCGCTTGTCAGTACCGTGATGGTTGATTCCAACAAACTGTGTCCACAAAGAAGCGTTGCATTTACGTATTATTCGAAACTAACCTTTGCAACAAAATTCATACCAGAAAACAAAACAAACAACAAACTGCAATGATCTCGCATGGGCTTGGAGGAGAGGTTCGACCCACCTATTAAATGGAAGAGACTGCTCTGCATGGCCACGTAGTTGGCGGCGGCAGGGCCTTGTTCCCGATCCGCTCCACATGTCAGTGGTATCTAACTGACGTCCCTTTGCTAATGCATGGTGACTGAAGCGCCCTTGCTACATCATATTTATAGTATATGCAGCAAAGGTTCCAGGGCTCATGGGGGAGTAAGCGAGCGCCCCTGTCTGGGTGCCGCTCGCTCCCTCGAGCTTTCGAATGCCTCTTTGGACTATCAGTTACGCCACCGGATCTGCTTAGACGCTTCTGGACTTGGAGAAGAATGCCTCAATGTACTGTGTCGCTACAAAAGCTTGACTACCCGCCAACTATCGTGATGTTCGAAGCCCTACCATTTTATAAAATTGACGACCCTTTAACATTCCATAGCTGGCGCAAGGAACAAATTCAATTGAAGGAGCGAATGGGGACAGTTCTTACCCTGCTTGCGAGGCGAAGAGTACCTGGCACAGTCATAGACTGGCTTGCACTTCCCTGCGCCGGAGTTTTGAATTTTAGGTTAGTTTAGACCCATTTAAGTTAATGTGTTTTCAGAGAATGACAACTCGCATTCTCTGAAGGCAAGGTCCGATTCAGTGACATAGGGGCAATGTCCTCCCCGCATGGAAAGGCGGCGCCCTTCTGACTGAAAGACTGCCCTCCAGGCGTCTTGAGGGCACCTCCTTTAATTTTTATTCAGTCAAAAAGACACTGAAGTGCACCACCTTAGCATTTTCTTAATCCCCTTGAGCGCATACAGGCGAGTTCAGGCAGGCAATTTTGAGGGGCCCCTATGAGCTATAAGGCATCCTCTTATGGCACACAGAAGCCCCTCAAAATTCTGCCGCCTTGGCAAAATGTTACATCCGTCAGTGACTGACATCTCTTCCCCATCTCCACATTGAGAATAGTACTTCTCACTTGATTCTGTCTCTCCTACATCACCGCTGCCTCGAACCGTTCTGTGCAGCATAAGCTGAAAGGAACAAACAACTGTGAAATGGAATAAATTATGACACGGGAACTGCCCCCCCCCCCCCCTCCCGAAATGTTGGGAGTTCTTCCTACTAGGTTGAAGGAGTTCGGTAATGCGATTTATATGCCCAAGCATATAATAATACATGCTGGTATATATACATATATACATATATCATATAAATATATACATGTATCATATAAATATATACATATATCATATAAATATATACATATATCATATAAACATGTATACACAGTATATATGTATATATACACGTATGTAGTATGTATGAGTGTGTGTATGCATGCATATGTAAGTATGCATGCTTATATGTCACGCAAACCCACAACTCACGAACATATACATTCACAAATTCCATTAGCCATGACTGTGCTCCACTCCGATGTGTTGTTGATTCCAGTGTGAATGAGACATGTTCTGTATGCTCCAGTCAGCACCAGTTATATCCATACACTTCCTCCATACACTTTCTCCATACACACAAATTCAACCTGAGCGTCAAACCGACCGGCGCTAATCCAAAGGCAGGCTGCTGGTGCTGCGGAAACCGATGCTGACAGACTGCTATCCCTCACTTTGAATGGGTTTCACCTGTTGCCTTTTGGGAGTTACACGGAATACCAAAGAAAGTGGTCGCCCCGAGCTCAGAAAGCTCCCTCCGCCTATATCGTCCACATGCCAACAGGAAGCCACACCGCGGCAGTCGAGCGCCTCCATCAGTGGACCCTGACGCAATACATACTACACAGGTCGCCCTCGAAGGCCACACCCAATGACCACCCAGTGCGCGTGTGACACGTGTACGACACGTGATACGAGACACGCGGCCAGTGACACGTGGCACGAGGCACGCGACCAAGGACTCGTGACATGAGACATGCGACCAATGACACGTGACACGAGACACGTGGTCAATGACACGCGACCACCGATAGTAATCAGGATAATAATATCCAACCGTCAACGGGTCGGGCGAATTGTGGCGGGAGCCGTTCATATTTTCCAAACCTCACAATTTCCAGCGTCTAGTTTTCTAATGTAAAGCTAACTTCAGACAATTGAAAGCTAATTTCCAACAATTTGAAGTCAACCTCCAAAACAACCCGAATAGCAGCATCTTGGAAGCTCACTACTGTGTAAGCTCACTTCCATTTTTTTGGGGAAATTAATTTCCAATTTGGAAGCTAGCTTCCACTTTGGAAATTATGAACTTTGAAAAATATGAACGTATCCTATCCGAGCTGTTGTACAAGTTCACTTCCCATGTTTGGAAGTTAACTTTCAATTAGGAAATTATTAACGTTGGATGTTGTGAACTTTTGAAGATATGGTGCGCCTCCGTTGCGGCTTCAGCTCGCCTTCAAACGTCGGGTCAGAGGTCAGCATTTTTGGCTGCTTTGGTTATGTGGAGGCTCCTTGGTTACTTTGGCCATGCAAAGGCCCCTTGATTCAGCTACGTTGCAGAAATGACCAATGTGCGCATTGTGTGCATCCAAGCAGACTTGACTTCTCGTTACGTGTTGCATCATTTGCAAACGGCATGACGTGGTCGCCTGCATCGATGTTCCAGACAGTCTCCGGAGAAGTATTTTTTATTATTATTTAATAACCCGAACTCCAGCGAGAGTACACTGTTCACTTTGTCCACCACAAAACTGAATGAAAATCAACCGACTGATGTATATTGCCTCGACATGCACATTGGCACTCAAGGTCCATATACGATCCGTTTCACCGCTTTCAACTGGAATAGGTTCAACGTCCACTTGTTCTACCGGTCGTTCCCGTAACTGGCTTATTCTCATCGAACTTCCACTGGACGAGAAAAATTTAATCAGGCCGATCGGCGGATGAATAAGCGCAAACTCGGAATACGGCAAACGTATCGCATCAGCAGAGTTCAGCTTCAAAACATCTTTTAATCTGACTTGAGCCGGGAGCACAGTCCGCGGGTCGTATATTCCGTACGTTCTTTACTTGAGATGATTTACGCACACAAAGAGGCTCTCATAATTTTTTTCCATTCCAATAAGCGACTTGAATTTACTTGTAATTCCAAGGTAAATACTAGTTATGTAGCATCTAGCATGTTTTAAGCATTTTTCTTTCTGGGATGTGTGAAGAATTTAGGGCATAAGTCTTGATTTCTCAAAATTATTGCGGAGGGGAGGGCAAAATGTATGCAGACAATCGGCAGGTTGAAATAGATTGGGGGCACAATCCATATGGTCCCATGCAAACAGTTGACACTATTCTGGGGTGGGGGGCAAAGACAATATTGAAAGGACACTTGCCCCGTCAAAAGTATATAAAGCAACATCCCTGGGCATGGATTTCAGAGCCTGCTCAATGCAGGCTATATCAACCTGCTTCTATCGCATTTGATGGACATGGTATAGAGGCAATCGTGTTTTTCTTCAAATTTAAAATGTCATTTTTTCCTAGACGTTTGAGAGCAGCTGTGCCCACTATGTGCCCGCTGTGCCAACAGAATCTGCCGACGTGCTGGGAATGGGCGGCGCAAATATTCGCCAATATTTCACATTCTCCAAAAGAAATATACAGTTCCAGTATCCGGACTGAGCACTTCTGAAAGTGCTTGCCAATATGTTAGACATGTTGTATGCTCCTTGACATGCGGGTCTCACCATGCAATTCATAGACTTTAGCGTCCTTGGTTCCCGATGAGTTTAACTTTGAAATATATTAAGAGCGCAGGTGGATTGTGCATAAAAACATTGGTGTTGCATCAGACTCAATGGTTTGGAGGAGATTACCACTGGTGTGTCGCTTGTCACACCAAAAGTATACAGAGTGACGCGCCTGCGCACCATTATTGGCGCGCGGCTGGCAGGCGCAGCGATGGGCGCTGATAAAGCGCCCCGCGTCATCTGGCAGGAGCCTGCCCGTTGCATCAGTCCATGTGACACCGGTCCGGGCCGCCACCGGTCCAAGTTTCGTGATTTAGAGTGTTTGCCATAGCTGAGCACATGCTGATGGTCAGTTGGTACGGTGCAAGTTGAGCAGGCCTTGACATCACCCGGCTTGGTTCAGACGGTCGCACGACTCTCAGTCGGCGTAAACTGCGGTGTAACACTCTAAGATCTTCATTGGCCATCTGCCAGGGAGTAACTGTCTTACTTGCCATCTGTCAGAAAGTAAACACCTTCCACTTGCCATCTGCCGGAGAGTAATCTTTTGATTTAGTCTGCCAAGGAGTAAGCTCCTTTTCTTTTCCATCTGCCTGGTGGTAACTCGTATCTTTCACCATCAATCGAAGAGTAAGCCTTACTTGCCGCCGTGACTGTTGGGTGGGGGTGAGGGGCTGGGGGATATTTCCCGACCGCAGCACCCACCCGTACACAGGCAGGGCCGCTACCACGCGGCCAGCGTCCGATGTGTGCCAGCCGGCGGGCGGCGAGTGCTCGGGGGCTGCGACCCGGCGTACAGTGCCGGCGTGACGGCCGCCGCGTACAGTACTGGCGTGACGGCCGCCACGTACAGTACTGGCGTGACGGCCGCCGCGTACAGGACTGGCGTCCAGTACTGTACGTGGCGGCGGCCGCCACGTACAGTACTGGCGTGACGGCCGCCACGTACAGTACTGGCGTGACGGCCGCTAGGTACAGTACTGGCGTGACGGCCGCCAGGTACAGCACTGGCGTGACGGCCGCCAGGTACAGCACTGGCGTGACGGCCGCCACGCACAGTACTGGCGTGACGGCCGCCAGGTACAGTACTGGCGTGACGGCCGCCAGGTACAGTACTGGCGTGACGGCCGCCAGGTACAGCACTGGCGTGACGGCCGCCAGGTACAGTACTGGCGTGACGGCCGCCAGGTACAGCACTGGCGTGACGGCCGCCGCGTACAGTACTGGCGTGACGGCCGCCACGTACAGTACTGGCGTGACGGCCGCCACGTACAGTACTGGCGTGACGGCCGCCACGTACAGTACTGGCGTGACGGCCGCCACGTACAGTACTGGCGTGACGGCCGCCACGTACAGTACTGGCGTGACGGCCGCCACGTACAGTACTGCTGTAATGGCCGCCACGTACAGTACTGCTGTAATGGCCGCCACGTACAGTACTGGCGTGACGGCCGCCAGGTACAGTACTGGCGTGACGGCCGCCGCGTACAGTACTGGCGTGACGGCCGCCAGGTACAGTACTGGCGTGACGGCCGCCAGGTACAGTACTGGCGTGACGGCCGCCACGTACAGTACTGGCGTGACGGCCGCCAGGTACAGTACTGGCGTGACGGCCGCCACGTACAGTACTGGCGTGACGGCCGCCACGTACAGTACTGGCGTGACGGCCGCCACGTACAGTACTGCTGTAATGGCCGCCACGTACAGTACTGGCGTGACGGCCGCCACGTACAGTACTGCTGTAATGGCCGCCAGGTACAGTACTGGCGTGACGGCCGCCAGGTACAGCACTGGCGTGACGGCCGCCAGGTACAGCACTGGCGTGACGGCCGCCAGGTACAGTACTGGCGTGACGGCCGCCAGGTACAGTACTGGCGTGACGGCCGCCACGTACAGTACTGGCGTGACGGCCGCCAGGTACAGTACTGGCGTGGCGGCCGCCACGTACATTACTGGCGTGACGGCCGCCACGTACATTACTGGCGTGACGGCCGCCAGGTACAGTACTGGCGTGACGGCCGCCAGAGGCCTGCCGGCATCACCGTCGGCGGCGACGACGTGGACGACCTCGTCGTAGGCCTGTCGCTGGCTGACGAGCAATCGCTGAGCTTGATCGTCATGCCTCGACTTCCGACGGGCAGTACAGCGCGATCGATCTGACCTTGATATGCAACAGAGGTGCGGCTCATCGGTCCCATGCTCACACCCTACAAGAAACAAAAATACAGGAAGCGTGAGGGGGGAAAAGTAGTCTACCTCACGGCGAGGATTAACTAGTCAACTCTAGAATTTGCTCATTACGAAGAAAAGTAATGGCTCTTATTTTTCATAAGAAGTGAAGCGTGACCCACGTACCTTTCGGGTTGTAATTTATAGTGCAGTAAAATGCATTACATATCTCCTAGTTTGCTAATGTAATTATGTAATTAATGTAATTGCGACATAATTTTGACCGATAGGTTAACGTGCCGTCATTGTGCCGACAAAGCTGCCCCGGTAGCTTACATCCCGGGCTAAATGCGAGCGCGTGAAGCTACTCGAACCCTGTCGTGCCATGACAAGAGAAACCAGGGCAGACCAACGCTCTAACCAACGCTCTAACCAACCGAGGTACCTGTTAAGTACATAACAAAATTTGAAATAAAAACGTTTAAATACTACTTTTATTAACATGAATAAGATTAATGCGACTGCTTGTTCTATGACAAACGCATGCTTTTGCAGCTCGTGAGCAGAATAATACCAAAAAGATGGCTTTGGATGGGGAAATGCAAAATGTCACCAAAGCCTAACCCAACCTCACCTAGCTACCTAGCCTATGTGAGAAATTTGTTTAATTAACTTATCATGCACACAACTATATATGTATATATATATATATATATATATATATATATATATATATATATATATATATTCATATATTTATATATATGTATGTGTATTAAAATATTTGTCATGAGCAAACTTTACATGTCATCACCAATGAACGATGAACAGATAAACAAATCATCAGAGAACAACATAACAAAGAACAAAACGATCCTCGGGTCAGGTTACTCGCGCAAGCGGATGCTGAAACTGGACGAAGTATGTTAAAACTTGGGGAGTATTTTTCCTAGAATAATGTATTAAAGCGTATGCTCTATGACAACATTTCAAGTTCAAAGTCTGAATATGATCAGTTTGCTGAAATATGGCCAACACGTCGCGGTCTCGAGACGTCGAGGTACTTCCCGAGATACGTCCCGATCTATGTCCCGAGATACGTCTGGTAATGCATCTCGTGATACATCGCGAGATACATCCCGACGAGATACATGCTGTTATACGTCCCGATATACGTTCGAGATACATCGCGAGATACATCCCAAGATACATCCCGATATACGCCCCGAGATACGTCCCGAGATGCATCCCGGGATGCGTCCCGAGATACATCCCGAGATACATCACGAAATATGTCTCGAGATACGTCCCGTTGTACGCCCGTATCTCAATTCCATCCCAGTCCCAAACCTACCCCAGTGCCAGTACACTCCAGTCCCTCGGCCTACAACCTGACGTGCAAAGAATGGTGGCGGACGCACCACATTTGGTGACTGAAGCCTAGGTCCGGCCAGCATTTACCTGGTAATGTATTGAGATTGCATTTTTTGTGTAGAGTGGGGGGGGGGGGCAGGAGGGTGATGTCAAAAAGCCAACTGATGTTTAATAAATGTGGAAATGTACATTGATCATACCTATTGAAGCCTATGACTAAAGGTACAACACTTTCTAGCAATTGTTGATAGTTTTTTGGTGATGATTACATATGTCAGTGGTGAGTATGCTACCTTTTCCAGTCGGCAGTGATGCTCTCAGAAGCCATTAGTGACTTTTCAAGAAGCTTTTCAAGACGTATCTCACTCATGGCATATAACAAAAAATCAATGATGATGCCTAATGTGTCAAAACCAGTTGACTTTAACCCGCGCCGTCTTTCTGGGCAAATCCTCACGCCCCGTCTCGGGGCTGGGTGGGGGGGGGGCGGTTGAAGACCCCCTCTAAAATCCAAACTAAGCAGCGCACGAAAACTAAAGGGGTGTCATCGGAAAGCGCTCGACGAATAGGGTCCGGGTTCACCACTAAAAAAAATTCCTCCCAAACGTGACGTCACCAGGGGGCTAGATTCTCACGACTTTTCATAACTTACATTATGTTTTTTATTCTGGGGAGTTCATGTTGGGGATATATGAAAAAACAAAATTTATTTGGAATGAGACAAGGACAGCGAAATCGACCAAGGCTATATTTTTCTTGCCCCCCCCCCCATTTTTTTGAAATTTCAAAACTTTGAGTTTACAAGTTTCCTGTAATTTTCCTTTTCCAATTGGTAGAGCAGACCGAGAAACGTTGTTGGAAGTCAACTAGTCCTAATAAAAAATGCTTACTTTAGCCAGAATCCTGTGTTCGAACCACAATATGGCAAATACGCAAAATGTATATGTAGTCAAAAAAGGAAAATCAACTCGTACGTTGTGTTGGATCCGTAAACATAAGCAAACGCTGAAAGTTTCATCAAAATATCTGTATCCCTTAAAGCGTGACGACTGGTTGAACTTTCTTGGAGGTAACCTCACTTGACCTTGAATAACTCGTTGACCCTAGATAACCTGACCTATAAATTTTGAATAAGCATGTCAAATTGATGTGGGAAAGGGTATGCGAAATTTGGGCGCGCTGCCGTGCGCCGTTCGTCAGCTATCCACGAAAAACCTCAGGGACGGTTGAAGACCTCCCCCCCCCGAGACGGAACGGGTTAAGTGTTGGTCCCCACTGAAATGTCAGAATTCCAAGACGCTGTGATCAGGTCCAACTAGCGCCAAGCCAATGGGTCCTGAAGCGCGTTTGAAAGGCCGGTATTGTAGGTAAGCCAGTCAACGAATTTACAAAACGCCGGTTGAAAGAACAGGACACGTAATAAGGGCCAGTAAAACAACTCGTTGGTCTAGAACGGTTTTCCGAAGGATCTTCCGATCTATGCATTTGTCATCACTGCATTTACAGCAGAGGGTGGCGTGCCCAGAATTTACGTCATCTGGAGGGCAAACAAATTTAGAGGGGGCCACCTACCCTCATTTTTTAATTCCTGATTTCAACCATAATCTTTCGCAACGGGCCATTGATATTTTATAAGCTTAAACTAAGAAATAACGAACGTAATTTCCTAGTGGATGTGGTTCAAGTTAAGTACATACTACCATCGTTTCTAAATGAATGGATTTCAAACTCCTCACCTTGTGGAAGGTTTTTCTTGTGTCACTTGATAAGTTAGCTCATACCGCTGAAATTACACCAGTACAAATAATCTAGAAATCTACAATTTCATATTCCACGCATTGAAGTTCCTAAAGCCCGGTCGCCACTACTCAAACGCTGTACACCCGCCTTGGATATTCGTCGCATTCGCCGCACTTCGTGGAAATCTGCGGTTTCTGCTAGGCCTCCACCCTTTACTAATTATTGCCATATGAAAGCCTTGTGCAATATCTGATGTCATGGAATGTTCGGTATGGGGGTTCGATGGGAACATTCAATTAATACAATTTGAAGATCATTTCTCTTCTTCACACATTTTCTGGTGGAATTGGAGTTCATATACCCCGTTGGGCTTATATGCGCCTCATCTCTTTGTTTAATTATTCTCCCTGATTGGCTAGATTGGCTTTTGGAAGCCTCGCCACGATTCTTGTGGGCCCACCACTTATATCCCCTTCTTCGGTACGCCACTGTTGCTGCCATAGATGAAGACTTCCGTGAGGTGTTAGACGCAATGGTAATGCGGACATCCTGGGATCTCCAGTAAAGAAAGAAAACAGGTAGGAATCTGATTCAATTCAAGAACTCTGTAATATGCGCTGGCCCCCCTCGACAAGATCACCCAGATGCACACTAGCTTGTGTGCGAGGAATATAGTTACAAATTATGAGACCCTGTCTCCATAAAATATGATCCGAAGTGCATTTATGAAAGCTAGCCTGCCTTCAGACGTCAATTTCATTGCCACTTATAGTGATATATTTCGCATAATGCTACATTACGTATTGTCTTCTGGAACCATTTTCCACCATAGACGACTGGCCGCCGGCGGCGACGCCCGCGGCTCGCGGGCCGTCCCCGACCGCTCGCCATTCGTGATATGGCGGAGCTAGGGACCATTTCTTGAATGTGAATGGGCCCCAACTCCAACGTTGCAGTCAGATTTTCATATTTTAAACGGTAGGTCATCGCCTACCGCCAGCTCCAATGGTGACGGAACTGCCTGGCATGAGTTCCGCCACCATTGGAGTTGAGGCCGAGAGGTTTTCTCGATGTTGTTTTTAGAAAATTACGCTTATGGGCGTTGAATGGAAATAATGCATCTACAGCCGCGAATTTCTCCTACACCATTTTGGCGTGACAGAGCCGATTTTCCTTAGTATTGTTGAAGAGTGAAACTATACCTTTCATCTTGCCACCGCTCGGTTTTCCTACGGGTCCTCTGGCCAGCAACCGTCGGCGCTCGTAGTGTATCGAACCGTGACAGTACCTCAATAATGCCGGAAAGCTGCATGTTAAAATGTACAAGATAACGCGTGTTAAAATGTATAAGATAACAGGGTTAGATGTCTATAAAAGCGGTCGGGTATGGCATCAGAAGGCAACTGATTATATGCCAGTTACCTTTGAGACGATTGGAAATTATTCGCTAAAATATAACATATGATAGACAATGTAAAGAAATACAACTTTATGATTCCAGACAAATCTTGGAATTGAGTGCAAAAATGACTGTGTTAGATGTGTATAAAAGTTGTCGAGTGTGGCACCAGAATGCAGTTGATTTTATGTGGGTTTATGTGAGACCATTGAAAATTAATTCGCTAATGTAGAGCATCTGATATACAGTTCATAGGAATGCAATGTGATAATTTAAGACACAAATCCTAGAATTGAGCGCAAAAGTGACCGGGTCAAACCTTCGTGGAAGTAATTCATCATGAAATGTAGAACATTCGAATTTCTTTCAGCTAAGAACATTAGAAATTGTCGGCACATCACGCAGAAGAGCACGCAGAAGGCGCGTTTTACAAGATGTTGATTGGCCAATTGCTCCCATTTCACTCTAAGGGCAAAGTGGCAAGGTGAAATAACTTGATAGTAAAACGAATTAAACATCATAAGAGAGCTTGTTTCAAAGTGTTATTCAAATATGACCATTCGAAATTACTTACATCTCCTCTAGAAATCACAATATAGCGTTAATCATAGCAAGCACACTCTGGTCGTGTTCCTTCACAAACCCACCACCAGAGCGGCGCCACTGGTATCATGTCCACTCATGACGCGCAAGATGTTGCTACCACTTCATTCACCCACATTGTTCTCATGTGTCGACGAAAGCCGAATGCTAAGTCGTGGAAATGATTATTATTGCATTGGTAGCGCCAAGTGCAAGCGTTTCCATCAATAAAGAATTTTGGGATATATTATTTTGAGCAGCTTTTGTCTGCGTGAATCCGTTTGCAAATTCACGTAGTGAATACCAGTCTGGGACAAAAAACAAAATATATCGCATATATGTTGTCATGCGAATATTACATGGCAACATCAATATTTTTAATGGTGTTGCAGCGGCAATGTCAAAAGTATACAAGCTTCCACCCCAACAGAAGACAGCTATTGTAGCCGAGCGCAGCATACAGCAGCGACACCAACGGTCGGACGGTGCTGCCACCAATCGGTGGCGATTGTAAGCTCTGACCTCGATCCTTCCTCAACCGGAGTCGGGTTGCGCCTTCAACATGACCCAAAATAGCGCACCGCTGCGAGCCTGTCAGGTCGTTGAACTGCGACCACCATGGGAGAAACTTCTGCGCTCACGCACAAAAACGCACACGCCGCCGCCGGCAAAAACGGCGAGACGGCCTGAACGGAGGTGATTATGCAAGTTTACGGGCGGAGGCCTCCGGAGGAACGCACGGACAGGCGCGCTGGCTCGACCGCCTCGCTGACTGGTGATTGACCCGTCCGTCGACCGGGGTCAGCGCTCAACCAGGTCAGCGCGCATGGGTGCAGGCGACCCTTGGCCGGCTTCCCACGCGGCATCGCCGCTCCTTCCGCCCCGTTCGGCCAGCAGGCACACTATGTCGGGTTGGGTGGCACACTATGTCGGGTCGGGTGGCACACTATGTCGGGTCGGGTGGCACACTATGTCGGGTCGGGAGGCACACTATGTCGGGTCGGGTGGCACACTATGTCGGGTCGGGTGGCACACTATGTCGGGTCGGGATGCACACTATGTCGGGTCGGGTGGCACACTATGTCGGGTCGGGTGGCACACTATGTCGGGTCGGGTGGCACACTATGTCGGGTCGGGTGGCACACTATGTCGGGTCGGGTGGCACACTATATCGGGTCGGGTGGCATACTATGTCGGGTCGGGTGGCATACTATGTCGGGTCGGGTGGCATACTATGTCGGGTCGGGATGCACACTATGTCGGGTCGGGTGGCACACTATGTCGGGTCGGGAGGCACACTATGTCGGGTCGGGTGGCACACTATGTCGGGTCGGGTGGCACACTATGTCGGGTCGGGAGGCACACTATGTCGGGTCGGGATGCACACTATGTCGGGTCGGGATGCACACTATGTCGGGTCGGATGGCACACTATGTCGGGTCGGGTGGCACACTATGTCGGGTCGGGAGGCACACTATGTCGGGTCGGAGGGCAGACTATGTCGGGTCGGGGGGCATACTATGTCGGGTCGGGTGGCACACTATGTCGTGTCGAGTGGGCACACTATGTCGGGTCGGGATGGACACTATGTCGGGTCGGGTGGCATACTATGTCGGGTCGGGTGGCAGACTATGTCGGGTCGGGTGGCACACTATGTCGGGTTGGAATGCACACTGCGTCGGGTCGGGTGGCACACTATGTCGGGTCGGGAGGCACACTATGTCGGGTCGAGTGGCACACTATGTCGTGTCGGGAGGCAGACTATGTCGGGTCTGAGGGCAGACTATGTCGGGATAGGAGGCAGACTATGTCTGGATGGGAGGCAAACTATGTCGGGATGGGAGGCACACTATGTCGGGATGGGAGGCAGACTATGTCGGGCGGGATGCATGCCCTGACTACGCGGAAGAACACCATCCACCGGCATGCCAGGAAAAATCGCTGGCTCTCAAAAGCGCTTCCGGAATTGTGGCAGCAGCACCCACTTGTCCGACCCCGCTCAAGTCCTACCATAGGCAACATAGGTAGCATTTGCTCTGTCGATTTCTTTCATAGCCTGTATCAGTGTTTCGAAGTGGTTACAGCATGAGAGACGTTATTCCACTCCAATAACCAATTGGCAATTCATTCCTTATAGACCTTATACAGACATATATCCAGTGTTCCATCAGAATCGAAGCAAAATCCGTTTGATTGCCATCCACAACTGTTTGCGGCAGAAGGTGGTAACAATATGCAGACGTGCACACATTGTCGAAACCATCTTCTACACTAAAACGAGTCATTCGCACAGTCTCACTATCAATTTGCCTGGCCTTGTCCGGTAATTTGCATGATAAACACGGTGCGCCGTTTCACTGATCATATGCTGCCAGCAAGCGTGTCTCGTAAAACAAGGGGAGTCTAATGAGGCGCTCTCGGGGGGCGTGTAGGCAGCCGAGGATCAGAATGTGTCGAGTGGTCTGCAATCCTCAATAGAAGGAAGAAAATTAGGTTGGTGATATTAAAATATATGATGCACGTGCCTGCCTTGAGCGATAAATTAACACATTTGAGATAAATGTTCCGAACGTTGTTGCTTATGCTCATTGGTGTGTGCCGAGCTTTTGTGTGTATTTAACCCTATGAAGAACGAAGAGTCTGTCTCATGAGGGCCCGACTTTTCTCGCATATATTGTGGGCAAGTAAGCAACTGTGTGCACTTCTGACCATTAGCTCGCTTTGAGGAGCAATCGTACGTCTTTCAGCAATTGCACAGATACAAGGCATGCTTCAGACCTTACATACCGTTCGAGGGTGCATCTGCGTGACCCGCACACCGTTCACGAAGTGACCTCCTCCAGCTCAGGGGGAGAGGAGAGCTTCCACCACTATTGGTGTGGTTACGCCTTGCTCGAAACCGTTAAGTTATTTATAGGCAGTGAGTTCCTACTAGTGTTATAGTTCTAGTTATAGTTCCTACTAGTGTTTTACAGGCACTGGACATATGCTCTACTAGTATTATATGGGCATTGCATATAGTTTCTACTAGTGTTATGCCACATTTGAAGTATCCGAAGATAACGGGACACGTGAAGTTGCAGCAAGGTCGATCGTAATTCGTCCGTTGCACGATGCATACCATGGTACATATTCCAATGCATTTCTCCTCGTATATCAGGTGGCGTTTTTCAGCTGACGTTTTTTGCTGGTTACGCAGAGCGTGACTTTCAAAAATGCGTGGCGGTGCTCAATTCAGCCATGGTGTTGCTCAACTAAGTCAAGGTGGTCTTCAAGCAACTTGAGGTGGTACTCAACACCAGTGTGTTTATGGATGCCGAGATAGAGACAGGGGTCATGACCCCTCCCCAATACTTATCAACATTTGACTTGAATCCACGCACGTTGGATGGACATGATCAGCCTAAGAAATGACGTGGTCTCCCTCTTGAAAAACAAAACGTCTTTCTACCTGATGGCCACCTGCTAACATTAAAATCTGATGCGGATGACAATATTCGATGCCGGAATCAGTTCGTTTGTGAATGTGATAACGTGTTAACTATATCAGGCACTTGGTAATGGTTATTTCATCTCGTCCCAAGATCTTATCTTGCACGGGCATGTGACTTTTTCGGAGCGGGTTAGTGGGAAGACGGTTTGCTGCATAGTATAGCAGCTCCTGCGTTAGGTAAAGGACGGCTGTCGCACCAACGTTGGGGACTTCTTGCATGTGCAGTACAGAGCTTCGCGATACGACATCACTTTAAAACGGCTCTTATCCTTCAAGTTTGAATTCGTTTCGATTTGTTGAAAACATTCCTGGTCGATGGGTGTGCGCAATTGTTCAACACACATACGTAGTGATTACTAAATGGTCGCTATATTATAAATGGCCTTCATCTTCGAACGTTCATCAAAATCCATCCGGAAATGGAGAAAGCTGGCGGTGTTAGATTAGGTGTTAGATATGTGACCACTGACATGATATCTGCAGTAACTTTGGAACACCCTAAGTCTACCTAGCGGACCCAACACAAAGTTGAATTTTGACTTCTCGGTTACATAGATGATTTACGTAATGCTGAACGACGCTATAAACGAGCGTTGATGTTCGTGATGTACCAGAAACGTAATATATTTCCTGAGTATAGCTTTGTAATTGTGCCGGCGCATTCCCCCTCCCCTCGCCGGTATCCTGAACGCGCTTCTGTTCAGCGATGGTATGTACTAGCCTTTGCATGACAGCCATCGGTTTTCAACAGGCGCAGATGTGCCAGTGTGCTGATGGCAAAAACTGCAGTACCGTGTTCGCCAGCTGTTTATTTGGGTGTGAGTCACGCGGGAAGACACCGAGCCACCCTGCCTCGGTGAAGGTGCCTGCTTCGTCCAGTGTGGCTCATGCACGATAGCATAGAGCTGCTCTTCCTTGTTATCGGTGTCCCCTTCTTCTAGTATGGCACTTCTAGTATGACAATACATAGCGACTCTTCCTTACTATAGGCTCTTGCTTCTTCTAACGTGGCACATGCATGACAACATAGAGGTCCCCTGCTTTCCTGCAAATGCTTCATCTGAAGCGACTTGAAAATGCGTAGCATGAAACAAGGCATTGAAGTCGATACGATGGCTTTTTATCCGTGCGGTTTGGGTTTCGTTGCTGTTGCTGTTGCTGTTATTATGTTGTGTGTTATCTAACAGCCAATCAACGGCAATATAATTGAAGTTCACAGATATACGGGGTCAAGTGCAGGTAATTTAGTCGCTGATTGGCTGATATTTTGGACTGAATGTTGATCAATTAGAGGAAGTGCAGATGACGTGTTCCGATGCAACAAATACGCATGACATGGTTGGCGCTCATCTCAGCCATGCTTGGTAGCTAGATGACTACGACAGCGTGTTGGTATGAGTAAATTGGCTGTGGGCAAAGTTCTACAAGGGCCTGCAACCACTGGTGTATGAGCAGCCGGGACAGATGGGACGCGCTCATCGTCAACTGTGAGTCAGCTTAGGCAATCACCTCGTTGTATTGCATAGGAATAAATGGTTTGAAAACAGTCTGTAACCTGCGGCACCGTGTCGGTTTTGCGTATTCAGGTCGGCTCCTGCTCTCACTTTGTGTCGGTGTTGTGTATTCAGGTCGGTTCCTGTTCTCACTTTGTGTCGGTGTTGTGTATTCAGGTTGGCTCCTGCTCTCACTTTGTGTCGGTGTTGTGTATTCAGGTCGGTTCCTGCTCTCACTTTGTGTCGGTTTTGTGTATTCAGGTCGGTTCCTGCTTTTTTTTTTTTTTTTTTTTTTTTTTTTTTTTTTTTTTTTTTTTTTTTTTTTTTTTTTTGGGGTGTTTTTTTTCTCACTTTGTGTCGGTTTTGTGTATTCAGGTCGCTCCTGCTCTCCCCTCACTTTGTGTCGGTTTTGTGTATTCAGGTCGGTTCCTGCTCTCACTTTGTGTCGGTTTTGTGTATTCAGGTCGGTTCCTGCTCTCACTTTGTGTCGGTTTTGTGTATTCAGGTCGGTTCCTGCTCTCACTTTGTGTCGGTTTTGTGTATTCAGGTCGGCTCCTGCTCTCACTTTGTGTCGGTTCATATGCTCATGCATGGGACTAGGGCACAAGAAACTGCCAACATTGCCCTGCACCAGTGGCACGATCTGGATTGCTGATAGTTGTGACCATTGTTAATTCTCATGGGTGCAATCAAATCTGTGTATACAAATTACTGAGACCTCAACGTGCCCAGATGGGCAAATGGATTACCATGGTGGTGAATAATGGGACGGATGCACTATCATGGTTTGTAATGAAAAGCCAAACCATCAAATTGGTGAATGTTATCCACATGTGCTGCAAACATCTGCGAAGTGGGTAGCTTTGTAAATGTCACCTGATCAGGTGAAGAGAAGGTCCAAATCGAATTAGGCGAACTCCAATAAATATGCAGAGCTCGGAAACTAGTGGGCTGATTCGAAGGAACAAAACGGCATTCAACACCTCTGCGACATGGGGTCTTGTGAAAACAGCAATCATGGTAATAACAATATATTCATTTTTACAGGATATGTATGGATATACATATTATTACGCACCATGTGGGTGTGTAATAATGCACTCAGTGCGTACACACAGCAAACAACAAATGTGTGGCAGCACGCATGAAGTATCACGTGTCAGACACTTACATCTGGTCTGATCGGTAGCGCAACCCGGATTTTCTGAAGGGATCCCAAAAAAATATGATTTGACGGACGATTTCGGCGCGCGATGCACGCCAATAATTCCTGGTTTGCCGTGGTGAGAATTCCAGAAGTTCTTGCTTGATCAAGTGTGGTTTTAGAGGGCTTTCACCGTTCTTCCTTTCCTTTCCCTCATTTTCAATATCCAAAAGTAATTGGCGAGTAGTAAATGCGAGAACAGGGGCGAATTGAGCTGCGCATTTCGTTCTTTTCCTCGCCCGGGAGCTAATTAGTTTAGCCTTTTCCTCGCTAGTAATTAGTGCGATTACCCATGTATCCCCTTGTTCGTAGTTCTCAATATAGTATGCATGTAGGCCTACATCCGATATATGGAAAAGCGTGAAAGCTTCCCAGCCCAAAATATTTGCAGGAATCCTTCATCATCTGCGTCTACCAAAATAGTCAGAAGACACGTAATTGGAACGCTGCGGATCTGTCAGCTCCTAAAGCATTTCGATTTCCTCTCGACAAAAATGTAAAGACCATTGAAGAAATAAATGAAAGGTCTTCAAATGGAACAACCCAGGCAAGTCCGATCTAAATTGACTGGGTGCAACAGAGATCTTATGAAAACCGGTGCTTCTAAGAATTGTGGAAATATACTTGCTTTACTGATATGTACGACGGTTATATAACAACTAAAAGTGTGATCAGAAATGTTTGCTTTGGTTGCGATTAGCAATAGTAGGTTTCAACAATACTACTACCTGGAAATTATATCTCCGTCCCCATATTACTATACCCATCTCTAGAAATCTTCCAGCGCCCCTGGTGATGGCAGAGCTGTAAAGCGCATGTACTCGATGATCACCATTCAGATAATTCACGTCCTCTTTCATGGTCAGGAGCCACTGAAGATGGCCAGGAGCCACTAAAGCTGGTCAGGAGCCACTGCGGCTGGTGCAGGAGCCACTGGAGCTGGTCAGGAGCCACTGAAGCTGGTCAGGAGCCACTGCAGCTGATGCGGGAGTCACTGGAGCTTGTCAGGGGCCACTGGAGCTGGTCATAGGCCGCTGAAGCTGGTCAGGAGCCGAAGGTAGTACAAAATCACGACGGGGCCACAAACGGTCGGGCCGGTGCCCCGTGAAAATCACGCTGAGCCTTTGGGTACCAAGAATTCTCGTTCGGGCTCCTGGAAATCACTAGATGCATGGCAGGTCACACCGGGGCTTAAAAAGTCTCCCTGTGATCATCCAACAAATGAAGCCGGAAAACGAAAAACAGACCGGACACGAAAAATCGCCGTTGGATCCAAAGGTTCCACAACAATGGCTCCAAAGTTCATAAAACGTTCATAAAACAAAGTTCATAAGCCCCCTCCCCCAAAAAAGTGTCGTAGCCACTAAAATTAGCGCCAGGTATGAAAACAAGTTACCACGGTGCCCAAAAAAATCGCACTTAGACCAAACAATTCAGGCTGGTTCATTTTAAAATATCGCTGGGGCCAAAACGTTGCGCCGGAGCCCCACACGTCGCAGCTGGCTTCCCAAGAACCAATATCTACCCGGAATGTGACCCTGCGAGCAGAAAAATTGCGTCAACGATCCACCATAGGAAGGCGTCGGACCTCGGAAAAGATCCTGCTGGGGCACCGAAAAAAAAACGAGACACCGCGAGCCCGAATAATCGTATTGGGGCCCAAAAACATCCTTACAGAAAATAGACCTGACACCAAAATTCACAAGGGCTTCCGGACTCTTTCGAGTCGACCCGAGCACCGGAAACAAATCAGAATAGATCCCGAAAGAAAATTATCCGAAGGGCCTTTCTACTCTCGATGGTGCCAGCTGCGGGAAAACAACGCTGAGCAGCCGCAGTGGCGTAACAAGGGGAAAAATGCTGCCCCACATCCTGAAGGGGTATGCTTCCAAGAATCTCGCCGGTTCCCAAAAAAATCGCGCTGGGCCCCATAAATTCGCATCACGGGCCCCGAATTCGCGTAGCGGGCTGTCAATGCAGTGGGCACCGTAACACTTACACCAAGCTCCCCAAAATTGGCACCTGATTCCACCAAAATCGCGCTGGGGCGGAGTTAATTACAACACGCCCTGATAACTCGCGACGATGCCCCCAAATATCGCGTACGGGACCAAGAATTCCGGCGGTAGTACCAAAAATTTGAGTCGAGGCATCACAAATACTCCTCTGCAAGCACAGCGTGGCCCCCACAAAACACATCTGAACTCGATAAAAAGTAAGCCGGTGCCCTCTAAAATAAGGATAAATTCCGAAGAATATATGTCCGAGTTAGGAAAATTTCTCCTAAGCTCCAAGCATGCCCCAGATGCCTTCAAAAATAGCGTACGGCCACGAAAAAAGCGCACAGGAGTTGAAAAATTGCGGCGAGACACGTAGCGCCAGGTGCCAGAGAAATCAGGCCGAGATTCGGACTTTAAAAAAAGAATTCATAAGTCACGAAAAGTAGCGTCGAACCCCGAAAACTGTTCCGAGTTTATTTATTTAACAATACATGTCCTCCAACTGTTTAGGAAGTCTGGGACAGAGTTCCCGGAACTATGCACCTGGGAACGAAAGGTCGCACCGTGACCCCGGAAATTATCCCAAAGGAACCAAGGTTATGCTGTGGTTCCACAAATGTGCGATAAATAAACGCCTCAAATAAACAGCGAAGCCCTGAGAGCACAATGGGAGGCCGAAAATGCGCCGGGCCCTCCAAACCGCGGGTTTCGCAAAAGGCGACAGGGCCTTAAAATATTGTTGGACCCCCAAAAAGCGAATTGGTCGTAAAAAGGAATAAAAAGACCGGGCACGAAATAAAGACATCGGGGTCTTCGAAAACGCACCGATACCTCAAGCATGTCACCGCTGTACAAAAAAGCAACAAAGCTATAAAAAGTAGCCGGGTCTCAAATATGTGTCAGGCCCGTAAAAAATTGGCGGCTCTAAAACACATCGTAGACAAAAAAAAACAGCGGGTAAAAAGCAAACACCTAGAGGCTCGGCTCGGTGGAAATCTTGGAGCATATTTGCCCTAAGATGAGGTGCATCAAAGCTCAGTGCATCATAATTTCTTAACCACGAGCAAATGTGGGAAGAAGAAAACTAATACATGAAATTGAATTCGTCGAATTTTCTAAGCGAACCGCCATACCAGTAAATCCACATGCCAAATATGGCACAAGACTATCATGTGACAGCAATTACCAAAACGTTGGAGACCTAGCAGAAACTGGAGAAGCGCACGTAGTGTGGCGGATACGCCGAGTGCACAAGGTGCGCAAGGTACATGTGCACGACTGTTGGCGTCTTAGCGACCCTGCGTGAGTAATCGGAGTGCCTGAAATCGGAAAATATTACATTTTTTGTGCGATTTGTACCGGTGTAATTTCAACAGTGTGCGGTGATTTATCAAGGGGTATGAACACAATATCCTTTGAACAGGATCGGGGAGTTTGTGTTGAAATCCGGCGATTCAGAAATGATGGTGGCAGATTTGGCCCCCTCGACAGGACAGCTAAGTTGGTTACTAATTATTCTTTAAAAAATAAAATAAAATAGTATCTCCCTGGCAAACATAGTGGTCCGTGGACTTTTTCAAAAATGGGAGTCTGTGCGACAATTCCGAATCAGTTTGCCCACCCCCATCGCAAATCCTAGGTACGCCACTACCATGGCATGATATAATTTGACCTGTTGATGGTCCTGATCCGCCGCAATCGACTCAGCAGCCCCGGTCCACCACAGTGGAAGGTGTACTCCGCGACCCCGGTCCGCCGCAGTGGACGGCATGCTCTGCGACCCTGCCCCGCCACAGTGGACGGTGTGCTCCGCGGCCCTGGTCCGCCATAGTGGACGGTGTGCTCCTGGGCACTCGTCCGCCACAGTAGACGGTGTGCTCCGCGGCCCTGGTCCGCCATAGTGGACGGTGTGCTCCTGGGCACTCGTCCGCCACAGTAGACGGTGTGCTCCGCGGCCCTGGTTCGCCACAGTGGACTTCATGGTTGGAGAAAACGGGCTTTTCCTGGATTTTTTTTCCCATCCGTAGCATGATCCTCTTCACAAAATTATTCTCCGTGTTTTACATTTGGACGTTTAATGGTGTTATTCGACAATGAATTGCCCCGTGGTAAAGTGCTCCAGATTCACTAGAAACTGCAAAGTGATATTCTGATGTCACAGGTGTGAATGAAAATATCCTCCCCGACCCCGAACTCGCCCAATCACAATTTTGGCTTCGCCCTTCCCTAATGTTAGGTGCCAAGGAAATACTTTCACTGATTGTCGTCACAGTTCAGGTCTGCTGTGCTCCGATACTCCATCAAGGCCGGTGTGTTTTAGCCTGCATCTAATCGCTGAAATATTTTTATTTAAGCCGGTGTGTGCTTGTTGGTGTGGGAGGAGGGGAAGGCACGACGTGACGATGACGATATATCCGAGCCCACTGTATGAAACTACAGTCGCATGCCATTACTCAGAGTTGTTATGTTGACATGTACTGTGTACCGCTCTTTTACTTATGTGACTTCCCCAGATAATGGACGATAATAATTTTCCTCGTCTTTTTTTCCCCAGATAATTTTCCTCGTCCGTGATGAAGCTGGATAAACATAAACACACACATCGTCGAATACAAACTCAGAATTTCTGAGATCTGAAAATATAGTGTAGGAAATCCGATGAGTTTTTGCTTGGGGGGGGGGGTACGTGCGTTGGCACTTCGGTCCCCCCCCCCCAATGTTTTTTTTCTAAAAAATCGACACCCATGCCTGTCAAAGTCGATTTATTCCCCTTGATTTCGAACCGGCTTACACTAGTATTTACGTTCATATGTGGGGTACATTTCGTTGAATTACGATTGGTTTTATGCCTAGATCATCACAGTTACAGGCCAGTAAGGCAGAGACATCAGCCATTTTATATGGTATGTATTGTAGTACCGTATAAATAGCATGCTGTGTATTCTTGTTTTCAGGTCGTTGCAATTGGCCCGATGTTTTGGTGAGGTAACTAAGGTTTACCTAAGCCCTTCAATAATCTATAGTTTCAACATGGCATCCTATGAACCAGTCAGAATGCCTTTAGGTCACAGAACCTTAAGACTGTTGTACCCCACACTTCCCAATGTTATTTCTAAGCTCCGGCTATGCCCATGCTGCGGGTACCGCACTATATTGTGCCGGCCGAACTTACCGCGTTGTTAGCGCCAAGCTCGACGGTGCGCCTCGCCACCAGAGCGCACACACCAGAGTGCGTATCACCAGCACCACGCCACTGCATTAGCACCAGGAGCGACACCAAGACCCACCGTGCCCCGCTCGCCACCGACTGATTCATGTAATCGCGCAAAAGTGGACCGCACCGCTCGCCCACGCACAAAAACGGTGAGCAACGTGAGCAGGCGTGTCGCGAGCAAAGACCCCGGCTTTTTGCCGCCACGCTCCAATGATAAAATCCACCATTTATTTTACACAACAATCTAAAAAGAGTTCCGGGCGCAAAAAGCGTAATACTTACGATAACTCGGCACTTCCGCGTGCCGCCAGCGCCAGCCAATCGCAGCTCGGCGCGGCCCGCCGCTGACCAATGAGCAAGCCGCGTCAATGGGCGGCAAAAAGGCGAGCGCATTCCGTCTGCCGGCGCGCCGGCGCGCGAGCACGTCTGTGCCGGGCAGCCGCCACTTTTTGTCAGGTTGAACGCACCATAACGTAATGAGCCGGCCGGATTAGACAACAATGACCTCATTCGTCGGTGAGGTGATGTCGAGGATGACATCGCCGCCAGGCGTCAGTGACGTATACACCGCGCAGACGTCGTCAGAGGTGCGCGTTACGTCACTCATGCCTGGGCACGGGTTTGGAAGCATTGCTGGCTGCAAGGGTAATTTACCTCGCATTGGTACGATCCCCCACCACCCACAGTTAAGCATCGGCCGATCTTGTTATATGAAAAACTGCTGGGCAAAGCCCCTCCGTCTTGCCATAATCCAAATATCAAAGACAAGAACCAGAGAAGCAACCAGGGGGCGTTCCCACTCCCTCAAGCGGCCTGGATCACGGACACAGACTCAACGGATGATGGGCCGAATTAACAGATCAATTCCAAAGTCGTTAGTAGAACTGTTGCACTTATGCTCATAATAACTGAAAGAGATGAGACCAAACTTGAGCGATATATTTATAATTTTTATGATATATTTATAATGAAAATTCGAATAAACCATGCAACCAAGATTACCCAATTAAGTTTGGTCCACATGGAGCAGCTTATTGTACCTTAGCCTCAGGTCACTTGATGGATGTCAATAAAGTTGGATGAGGAACTTGTCTTCACATTTATGCAGGCACAAGAATATGCGGTTAGAACTTGTCTTGAAAATATGAAAATGTGTCCAACATTATCTGTGACGTCAGGTCATTGTCCTGAACCAGAACAGAAGTCCGAAAGATGCATTTTGTAGGCACTGCCAAATTGTACCACGTTGCAAGTTCTATTGCAATATATTTGTACTTAGATCAGTCGTTGACCCTGAAACACTTTTATAGGTAGTCCTCTTTGACCGGAACTAGGTCAATGACTTTACATTACCTGAGGTTGAAGCTTTCCAATCAGAAGTAAAAAGGATGACCAAAAGGGTACTGAGTATGTCGCGGTGCTGTATGCCGCCGTTTTCTCTCGCGGAAGATCTTAGGAGGGGCATAAGACGACCCAGAGACCATTTGTGTCAACGAGTTCCGGAATATGGCCAATTCGTGAAGAGACTCTTAGACACCAGGGGACCTACTCTGGCTTTTGGGAGCCTTCTCTGGCTTCTGATGAATCTCCAGGATCTCTTGCCAGTTGCGAGACCTAAAGGAGTGCATGAAAAGGCCCAATGGGGCTCTTCACGAAAAGGGCGCATAAAAGGTCTCTAAACATGCCATCCACCAGTTTTGAGGAAACTGCAAAAAATAGTGCAGTAAAGCGGGACAGTTTTCAAGATTGGGGTCGGAGAGATTCCGGTGGTATCGGACGGCAGTTCCTGCCGAACACCTCAGTTTACTTCCACATTGGCAACCCTAACAAGGCACACATAAATATATTTATGAACACCGCCGCGTTCTTGGCCCACTCCACTGATGCCTGGACGTGTGCCGGGTAGGTCTGCCGTTGAAAAGCAAGGCTATATGTTTAACGTCTACAAGTCTATATTTTGATACGATTGAACATTTACTTTCTGATAAATATTACGTTTGGCTTCGTTTATGATAAATAGTCTAAATTTTCTTTCAAATGTAATAAACTTATCAAATTATGGTTCCTCCAACCTGATCTATATATGTTAAACATGGCTGACTCTTCATCAATCACAGGTCGCTCACGCTGGTACGGTGCTTCTAATCAGCCCTTGGTCTCGGTAGAGGGGTTGATAGCACCCCCTAAAGTTTTACGCGGATAATGAAAGAACGGCGCGCGGCGGCGCGCCAAAATTTGGGATACCTTTTCCCACATCAACTTGGCAGGTTGTGTTAAGGGTTTGAGGTTGGTCATCTAGTATCAACGAGATAGTCAAGGTCAAGTGAGGTCACCTCCAGAAAAGTTAAACCAATCATCACGCTTTAACGAGGTAAGATAGTTTAATGAAACTTCCAGTGTTTGCTTATCTTTAGGGACGACACTAAGCGCATCAGAGGAATGTCATATTTTTCCGTTTTTGATTCCTTATTACTTTTGCATATTTGCCCATTAAGGCTAAAATATAAGATTCTGGTTAAAGCAGACGTTTTTATGAGAGCCCATTGGCTTCGAACAACGTTTTTCTGTCCTATCCGTCCATTAGAGTTAAAAAAATGAAAGACAATTTAAAACTCAAAGTTTTGAAATTTAAAGAAATTAAAATTCTGATTCTTGGGTGGGAAAAACTTTTATGACCATGAACTATTTCGCCTTCCTTTTCTGAATCCACATAATTTGTGTTCCTTTCAAATTTCCACAAAATGGACTCTCTAGAGCCAAAAACATGATGAAAATCACAAAAACCTGAGCCCCTAGGGACGTCGCTTTGGCACTTTGACGGGGCGATACAATTTTGGAGGTGCCCTCAGGCCCTACTCGTCGAGCGTTTTCCGATGGCACCTATTTCGATTTCGTGCAACGCTTAATTTGGAAATGAGAGGAGGGGCCTTTTATCAACCTGCACGTCCCCCCCCCCCCACGAGACGGGGTGTGAGGATATGACCGGAAAGACGCACCAGAAACAAAACTGGCAGGGTTAATATCGGACTGCGTCCGATGCCATTGGAGTCTCATAGTTTCTACATCTCTGAGCAAACGTATGCATTTTAGTGGCACAAAACAGGTTGGTATTGTATCGGAAGATAAATATGGCTTGATATCAGAAGATGAGTCCGGTATTGGCGGAGATTGTCCGGTATTATTTGATTCAAAACTTTTTAGAAAAGAGTGAAGGCGCCTGCCGAATATTTGGTTGGTGAACCGGAGGCTAAAAATACATTTTAATCAGGTAGAATCTGAAATTACCGGGAATTAGTGGTAGTAGTAGTGAAAATGTGAAAGTCTTAATAACTACATTGTGAACACGAAATAAAAAAAAACATTTAGCCTATCATCGTCAGACTGTTTCTTTGTTCATTTTGGCCCAGCAAGACGCAAGCCATGAGGCCTTAGAGTGAGGTTTCCGGTACCACCAGAATCTCCCCTACACCTTTGGGAAATTCTACCTTCATCACCGCCTCGACAACCCCAACTTTGAGAACGATTCTCCATCCATGCTATGGAGTGTACTCCCCCAATCAATTTAGGCCGGGCCATTGCCCCTAGTAATTCGTGGTCCCAACGCCCTCGTGCTCTAATAATTTTCAGAAATAATCGCCCCCGTATATTACCTAAACAGCGTCGCCTCTATTTTGTTATTACCAATTTTGACATTTCTAGCTTCCATCCGCCATCTACTTCCAATATGTTGTATCGGTGCTTTTAAGTATAACGATGTTGAGAGATGTGATCCACTTGATCCAAAAGATAGATTTATGAACCACAAATATTGTGACTGAGTGACTTCCTGGGCGAAGAAGTGAATGGTGTTATATGTTTTATCTTTTCTTAAAGTACATTCTATAATATTTTGTTCTCTGTCATAAAGCTTCTGTCAGCCAGAGAACATACTTAATAGCTAGGGTCCCTACATATGTCCAGGTGCCTCTGATATCACCTCGAGAACATACTTCTTCAGCCCGTGAACAAAGATAATAGTTTTCTCTCCGTATGCGCAGGTGCCTCTGACGTCACCTCGAGAGCAAGCTTTTTCAACCCGTAAACACTTTTAATAGCTTGGAGCCCCTCCATATGCCCAAGAGCCTTTGCCGTCGCCTCGAGAACTCTCCTCTTCATCCCCGATCGTCCCCGTGACTCGCGGGCCTTTCAGTTGGTCCGAGGTACGCTCCGTCAGCTCTTCCCACATCTCCGTCCCAGTTGTTCGGGGGTCTCTCAGTTGGTCCGAGATCAGCTCCATCAGATCTAGACCCCTTTCACTAGACCCCATCAGTGTGAGCTACCAAGGCCGAACAAGGGGCTCTGCATGCCCGGTCAAGGGTCCTATCCGTCGGGTCAGGGGCCTCTTTCCCGAATCAGAGCCTACTTCATCTGGTCAGAACACCCACTTTCAACAAGTTGAACCCCTCCCTGTCTAGTCATGGACTCCTCGTGTGGCTTTGGCGCCTTCTGTCGGTCCTATTTGGGATATTCTTATCGGTGTTGGGCGCTTTCCGCCGACACAGGGGCGCTCTTTAACGGTCAGGGCTTCCCTATCAGGTTGGAATTCCTCCTTTAACAACTTCGCCCTCTCTGCCGGCTCAGAGCTCCTTCACATGAAATCTGAGTCCATTCCGACGGCATGGGATCATCTCGGGTGGACGCTTTCTGTGGACTCGAAGGCCTTCTTCATCGGCCCGGAACCCTCTAACCCTCCTCATTAGCCCGGAGCCAATTCGTCGGTCCAGAGGACCTTCACGTCGGCTCGGGGTCATCATCGGTCGCAGAAGGTCCCCTGGAACGTCCGATTTCCTGTGTGCATGGCCACGGCACATAGGGCATGTGCGAAGCACATGACCTGTGAATTATGTTTTCTTTAAACAAATAAATGTAATCCGAGTTCTTGCTGGGGTGGCTTTATGAACCACGGTTGCCACTATTGGTAAGCAGAGCTTGTTGCATGAACCCTGGCCCCACTACCCGATCTATGAATTCCAGTTCAACGGGACAATTTAGACAGGAAGTTTAACGGGCCATCAATGCACAGACACGGCCGCCCGGTAGTTCGTCCGCGGCCTTAGCGAGCCAACTGCCAACCACCCCCCCCCCCCAGCCGGGAGCTAAATGCGAGCGCATGAAGCGGCTCGAACCCTGTGTTGCCAGAACAGGGGAGACCAGTGCAGGCCAGTGCTCTAACCAACTGAGCTACCGGGGCGGCAATGTTGATGTTCTTTGCCACCTCCGATGATAAGTATGGCATGTTTTTATCGGAGACCTTATCGCAGCATGTACTTAGCGTCACAAGCGAGGCCAAATGGGGGGGGGGGGGATGGTGGACGTGTCTCCCCAAACGCCGTGAATATTCGTATTTCGAAGCTTTGCATGAAAAGAGTGGACCGAAAAACGACTACGACCCCAGCCCCGTACAAAGTGAAGGATGTGGCACCGTTGAAGCTCAACGGATATTTTTCCAAGGTAAATCGTTATTGGAGTTCGAATCGAGTTCGCTGACCTCGATTGGTCTCGGTTAACATTTGTCTACAAACTATGCATTTGAGGATACCTTATGGTATGGCTTGCTAACGTTGGGCCGGATCTGGCCTGTTCATCATTCTCGTCTGCTCATATGCATGTTTGTATGTATATATTTGTGCATTTATGTGTGTATGTACTGTGGATGCATGAATGCATGTACGTACGTATGTGTGTGTATGCATGTATGCATACATGCATGTGTGCAGGCATGTGTGTATGCATGCATATGTGCACGCATGTGCGTATGTTTGTATGCATGCATACATGCATGCATATATGTGTGTATTTGTGTAGCATTCATGCATGTATGTAAGTGTGTCCATATGCATGCATGTGTGTATGTACATATGTATGTATATATGGATGTGTGCACAAATGGATGAATGTATGTATGGATGGATGGATGGATGGATAGGTGCATACATGTATGAATATATGAAGGTGCGCGGGTGCATGCATGCACCATCCAGGAGTGGATTCTGCTGTCTTGTTTTCAAGTTCACTGATTTAAAAAAAAAACACCGTCGATTTTCTACCTGCCGACATTCCGGACCTGTCAGAGCTTTGGAGGCGGGGAGAGTGAGTTTAGAGGCGTGCCGAACCATGGAGGTCATTTGCGCCGCCTTTCGACAGCTGCGGTGTCCACCAGTCAACAAGTGCTGTCAGCTGTGGTGCGGCAGTCGCGTCACAACTGCCGCACGGTCACCGATGCCGGCGCGTTTTTCCACCTCGCTCGCTCCCGACGCCCGGTTCCGGCCCATTGTTGTTATTTGCGCGGGGCGGTCTAATTTGCGCGGTAAAAAGCCGGCGAACACGGCCGCCCGCCGATCGTGTGAATGGCTTCGTGTGCGCGCGCGTCGCCGGCTGGGTGCGCGCGTGACGAGTCCAGGGCGGGGGACGGCGGCGTCCGACTTTGATGGTACAGCGGTGAAACTGTCTGGGCCGCCGTCACCTGTCACTGGAGCAGACGCCAGGCGACATTCGACACGCTGCGGTACGTCGGTATGAGTTTGCAGATATGTTCACAGATTGGGGTTAATTTAGCTGGGACAGCCCCTATCGACGGCGCCTACCTGTTTTTAACATGGCCGTGCAGAATACAGCTCACTCGTTCTCCGCGGAACATGGATGGATGCGAGGTGATTGATAGATGTTTGGAATGTGACCTGAGCTCACGAGAAAACGTAACTTACTGCTTCGTAGCTTCTTTTTTGTTCAAAAACAGCTGGCATATGCACAGGGTCTAGCATATGCCAGCTGTGACAGCTCCAGGGAGAGATTTAGTAAAGCATGCTGCATTTTATCGTCATGACGAGCACTGATATATCCGGCATTATGTTGTATGGAAAGGTAGTACACTATAGGTGGGCATTTACTTCAATTTTCAGCACCTTGTAGTTGTGTTATATTAGTGTTGAGTAAAATGGGTTACGTGTTCAGCAAGTCGAAAATTGTTTGGACTTCGCAATGAACCCACATAAATATGCATTGCATTGAAACTACTATCAGAGGAGCACTACAATTGCAATTTTGGACCTCTTTTTGTGATCAATGGCTGCTTAAGCGCGGGCTTTTGGTACAACTTCAGCATTATGTCACTGTGACTAAGGCTATCGTCGGGGTGGACGGACCGGACCCTCTTCGTCGGATTTAAAACAGTGCACATGATATACCGAATCTACAGTGTTAATTATGGTCAGGCTTTTTTTTTTTTTTTTTTTTTTTTTTTTTTTTTTTTTTCTCATAAAACCCTTTTTTTTAAAAACTAAATTTAAAAAAATAAATAAAATGTAAAAAATTTGGGGGGGGGGGGTGGTTTTTTTTTTTTTTGGGTGGGGTTTGGTTTTGTTTTTTTCTACCCGGGGCGCCGTGGGGGGGGCGCGGCGGCGTTGTGAGAAAGGGGGGGGGGGGGTGTTGGGGGTGTTTTAAATATGGTTTTGTGTTTCAAAAAAGGGGGGGGGGGGTATATTTTTTTTTGTAAAGTTTTCTTTTCTGGGGGGCCCCCCTTTCCTTTGTCTGTGCTCAACCTTTCACAGTGCTATGAATCTTCGAATATGCGTACACTACACAAACCGCATGTCACATGTTTTTTTTTTTTTTTTATTTATTTTTTTTTTCCTTTTTTTTCATGTTTTTAAGGGAAAGGGGGTTTATAAGAAGTAGGGAAACCTTTTTAACGAGGGCGACACGAGCCGTGCTGATATCTGATATGATGAGCGGAACGGGGGTATCGCGAATGCAAAATTCGATATCGATGCGCAAATGTGATGGCCAAGTCTTCCAAGACCAGAGAGGCCTCGCCAAATCAAATCGGCACAGATATCCGTGAACCTCGTCGCGCGCCAGAAAAGGAGGCGTCGACCGCCGAGGTCATCACCCGGGACCGGTGGCGATTATAATTAATTTTCTTTTTTATTTTTTTTGTTTTTTTTTTTATTTTTTTTATTTAATAAAAATTTTTAAATCTTTTTAAAAAGGTTGTTCGTTTTTGTTTTTTTTTGTGTTTTTTTTTTTTTATTGTGTTTTTTTTTTTATTTTTTTTTGGTTTTATTTGTTTGGTTGTGGTTTTTGTAGTTGTTAGGAAAAAAGGGGGGGGAGGGGGGGGGGGTGGGGGGGGGGTGGAGTGAGGAGGGGGGGTGGGCTTGGGGGTTTTTTTTTTTTTTTTTTTTTTTTCTGTTTTTAATGTTGACAAAATAGTTCCCGCGCTTTAAAGGAGGCCGGAAGAGTATGGTGGGGTTGTTTTTTGTTTTGGTGGCGCTTATTTATTTTTTTTATTTTAACCGCCTTAGAAAGGGGGGGGGGTTTTTGGGTTTTTTTTTGGGGGGTGTGGGGTTGTTTTGTTTGTTTTTTTTTTGTTTTTTTTTTTTTTGGGGGTTTAAATATTAGGGTTATTGGTGTTTTTTTTTTTTTTTTTTTTTTTTTTTGGGTGCGGCCCCCCCCCCCGTTTGTTTTTTTGTTTTCTTTTTTTTTTTTATTTATTTTTTTTTTTTTTTTTTTTTTGTGTTTGTTGTTTTAAGTGGGGTTTTTTGGTGTTGTGTTGTGGTTGGGGGGGGGGGTGTTGGCGGGGGGGGTTTTTTTGTTGTTTTTTGTGGGTTTTGTTTGAATGGTTGGGTTTTTTGTTTTTGGTGTGGGGTTTTTTTTTCTCTCTTTTTTTACTTTTCTGTTGTTTTTTTTTTTGTGTGGGGGGTGGTTTTTCGGTCGGGTTTTTTTTTTAGTTAAACTTGAGATATGAAAATTTTCCCCTTCCCCCCCCCGGGGTTGTTTGTTTGGCCGCCTCGGTTTCTCCGTTTCCACCTAATACTTATCTTCCTAATGGGGTTTGTTTTTTGTGGGGTTTTTTTTCTTTTTTCTTTTTTTCTTTTTTGTTTTTTTTAATTTTTAGAAAGGTTTTGGTGTTTCTGGGCAGTCGTTGCGCTTTGTCCAACCTTTTAAATTTTTTAAAGGTTGGGTTGTGGGGGTGGTGGCCCGGGGCAACCCCTGCAATTTGTCCCCGGAGCCCCTTTTGGTACTACGGGTAGGGGTGGCGGGGGGCCGGGGGGACCCAACAAGGCGGGGGCCGGGACGGGCCGTCACTTTATCCCAGTGCCTCAGGAGATTGTTACTAAGGGGGTTGTTTGTTAAGGCCGAAGTTAGGTTTTGGAGGGGGAAAATTGGGGGAAGAGTTTTTTTGGGGTTTTTTTGTTGTTTTTATGGGGCCCTTACCCCCCCCCCCTTTCCCCAAAAATTTTTTATTTTTCTTTTTTGGGACTTCTTTGGGGGCCCTCTCCTCTCACCGCCCCCCCCTGGGGGGGGGGGGGGGGGGGGGGGGGTTGGGGGGGGGGGTGGGGGGTTTTTTTTGGTGGTGGGGGGGGGGGGCCCCCTTTGTTTATTTTTGGGGAAAGTGGTAGCAAGGGGGGGGGCTCGGGGGTGCACGGTTTTTAAGGTTTTTTTTTTTGTTTTTTTTTTAAGGGTAAAAAGTTTTATTTTTTTTTTAAATTTTTTTTTTTTTTACAAGTTTTTCGCCGGTTAAGAAGGGGTTTTTTTTTTTTTTTTTCTTTTTTTTTTGTTGGGGGGGGGGGGTTTTTTGGTTTTTTTTTTTGTTTTTTTTTTTAAAAAAAAAATTTTTTTTTTTTTTTTTTTTTTTTTTTTTTTTTTTTTGTTTTAAAATTTGGGGGTTTTTTTAGGTTTTTTTTTTTTTAAATTTTAAATTTTTTTTTTTTTAGTTTTTTTTTTTTATTTTTTTTGAAAGGGAAAGTAAAGGGGAGTTTTTTTTTCCTTTTTTTTTTATCTTCAAATCTCAACTAATTTTTTTGGTGTTTTTTTTTTATCTTTTCCTTTTTTACCCTTTTTTTTTTTTTTTTTTTTTTTTTTTCTTCTTCTTCTTCCTTTTTTTTTTTTTCCTCCCCCCCCCCCCCTCTTCTTTTTTTTTCCCCCCGCCGCGGCGGCCCTCCCCCGGGGGGCGGGGGGGTGGGTTTTGGTGGCAACCCCCCGCGGCGGCCCCCCATGGGGGGTTTCCACGGGGGGGGCCCGGGAATTTTTTTTTTTTTTTTTTTTTTCTTTTTTTTTTTTTTTTTTTTTTTTTTTTTTTTTTTTTCCCCCCGGGTTTTTTTTTGGTTTGCTGGTTATTTTTTTTAAAAAAAAGGAGTTTTCTAAAAAAGGGTCCTTCGTGACCCCCCCTAATGTACATGGAGGGAGGGGGAGGGGCAAGTCCATGCACTTAATTGTAAGTAAGTACAGTGGACCAAGAAATATATTTATGAATGTACACCACAGATTACCATCGTTATTGTGCCCGACTAAGAAACTGAAAATACTTCATGCTCGCAGATGTTGTCTCATATTGGCCCTCCATATATCCCTCCATATTCATCCATATATCTGTTTATGTCCCTCATGACAAGCGCACGATTATATCCCTGAAAATCAGTTATTCTGAAATTAGCTTATTGAGGGCGCCTCGCTTTGCCCATGTTCCCCAAAGGAATACTAAGTTCGTCACCAGTAGCTTGGGTAATAGTGACGTTTGCCGTACCACAAAAGCAAATGCGACCATTATTTTTTTCTTCAATAAAGCGCTCTGTGGATAGCACGAGAAGCAGCGTAACTTCTGTCGTTCTTAGTTACGTTGATCACGCTCACATATGCATTATGTATGGGTAAGTGGTAGAATGTAACAATAAGATGTAATAATGCAACGAATAAAACATGCCACCAATGCCAAACAAAGCATCAATGAAAGTGGCAAAACCACATTGGATCAAGTCCCCCGCAAATAACATCAGACGAAACGTATGTTTAAAGGCACGTGCCATCTTCCGGGGATCGGACAACAGTTCAGGTCCTGGGAGCGGCACCAGCATCCTCCATCCCACCCGCACAAAAAAGGTTCACCCCACCAGTGCGGAAACCAAACGGGAATTCTGGATGGATACATTTTAAGGACGCACACCACATAATCCGAACAAAACGCCAACCAATCACAAGCACACATGTGAACAGTCAACACAAGCAAAAAACGCAGCTGATGTGGCCCCAATCCGCTGAAGATCAGTAAATATGGCTGGTGCGCCGAGCGAAAAAAAAAGTTGAGAAACCCCAACTTTGTCCGCTCGGAAATCGCTAGCGTTATGTTGGACTTGGCAGACAGCTGACGGAAGGCCGGCGCAATGGCAGAATTGGCAGACTCATTGGGCTCCATACTTACTGTCCGGTGGCTTTGCGTCGATTCCGACAGTGCGTCGAGATTACGCTAGGTGTGAACAGTCATTTCGTCCGAGTCACTCAATCCGAGCAACCGGCACTTGGGCACCCCTTATGGTTGTTTGCGTCACTATTGAATTATTTTAGCTGGACCTATATGCGCCGAGGATTTCGCCAAACTCACAGCCAAGTGAAGTGTCCTCTGGTCTTATAGTCTTTATAGGGCATGTGTGGGTGTCATGTTAGGCTGAATCGCCCGAAGCCCAAAAAACAATAACATAGGTGTCATTTTATGTACTATTGAGGGAGCTTTCCACCCGCAATGGTATATTTTTCCCTTGCTCTGTTTCCTAGACTTATCACGGCACCTTACGGCGATTCTTCCAAGCTGGAAAGCTTCATGGCTTATTCGTGGGCTCCTCTGTCATTGGACACGTGAACGATTGATTCCCTCAATAGTTCTGTAATTTAACGTAATTTCTGTAATTTAGCATTACGCCTAAGGGTGTTGCATGGAAGGAATACAGGCAAAACACCACCATCTCCCTCAGCCATCCTGCCACGACGGAACTTCTGTGGACATTGTGTTTTGCTGCTGCATCTGCCCGAGCCAGGTCCCATGCTGGGAGTGGCAGTGCCCGGTCGGTAGTTCCAGGCATGCGGATCTACTGACGGATTCAGACAGCTAGTCAACATTTCCGATGGCGAGAAAGCATAGCACACACATAAAAACCGGCTACAGGGGGCAGGTGCTCGTCTCCATCTCACACAACACACTTCCTTTCATTGAACGTGACATAAGCCCTATGTGATTGTATAACATATATATATATAACATATATATATATATATATATATATATATATATATATATATATATAACATATATATAACATATATATATAACAGAACATATATATAACATATAAGAACAGCCTTCGCTATGCATCAACACTGCGGATTGTCCCGTCACTTCGGGGCAAACGTCCTTCTTAACCTGTCTTTCCGGTCAGATCCTCACACCCCGTCTCGGGGGCTCATTTTATACCCCACCCCAACTTCTAAACCAAACGATGTACGAAGGCGGAAGCTTGATCGAAATTGCTTCCTAAAAAAGTAACACCACTAGGGGTGTGTATGGGATCACAACTGATGCCATCTTTTTGCTCTGGGGAGTTCATTTTGGGAGATAAAAAGATATTTGGAATCAGGAAAAATGGGGAAATCAACGATAGCGTCAACATTTGTAGCCATACAAAAATATATTTTTCTTTCAAACTTTTGACGTTTCAATCTTCTCCAATTCTTATTTTTATAATGAGTAGGGCAGACCACGAAACGTCACTTTAAGTCAACCTGCCCTGATAAATGTGCTTATTTCAGCCAGAATATTCGATTTTAGTCTTAATTGGCGAACACGGGAAACTAACACGTCATCGAAAACGAAACAAGTTAAAAAAAACGTCCAGTACGTTTTGTTGCGTGCCTAAATATAAACAAACGCTTACATTGTCCTTCGAATATGTTCATCCTTTAAAACGTGATGAATAATTATACGTTTTATGGAGCTCACCTCACATTGACCTTGACTAACGCGTTGGCCGTGAATGACCCGACCTCAATGTTTCCCCATAACGTGCTACCTTGATGTGGGAACAGGTGTGCCAAACTTGGGCGCGCGGGACGTTTTTCGGCAGATTTTTTTCAGCCGTTTTTCATTGACCGCGAAAAAAGCTTAGGGCGAAGGGAGTGACATGAACCCCCTCCCCGAGACGGGGCTGGTAAAAAAGATTGACGCAACGTCCAAATCCGTGGAGAGACGTCAAAGATCTCAGCAAAATAAGGTTGCTTTCTGCTCTGTCTCTCTCTCTCTCTCTCTCTCTCTCTCTCTCTCTCTCTCTCTCTCTCTCTCTCTCTCTCTCTCTCTCTCTCTCTCTCTCTCTCTCTCTCTCTCTCTCTCTCTCTCTCTCTCTCTCTCTCTCTCTCTCTCTCTCTCTCTCTCTCTCTCTCTCTCTCTCTCTCTCTCTCTCTCTCTCTCTCTCTCTCTCTCTCTCTCCTCTCTCTCTCTCTCTCTCTCTCTCTCTCTCTCTCTCTCTCTCTCTCTCTCTCTCTCTCTCTCTCTCTCTCTCTCTCTCTCTCTCTCTCTCTCTCTCTCTCTCTCTCTCTCTCTCTCTCTCTCTCTTTTGTTCTCCTGGTCGGTGGCTGATTTTCCGGTCAGATGTTGGCGACAGGCTCACCATCCACTTCGCACGTCCGGCCAATATCTACCCGTGCATGTCCTTCCTGCGTGCTCCCGCCACGGGGGCACGTGCTCCCGGCCGCAATCCTGCCGCTTCCTGCGGCTATCTGGCGCGTTTCCGAGACGGCAGGCGGCCGCCCGCACGGCCGCTCTCCTCAGTTGCCGCCATGCCGCCCGCAAGTGGTTTCCCGGGTCTGGTGACTCTGCTGGTCTGCGCCGGCGGCGTGCTCGTCTGCTCTGCGTCGGCAACAGCGCAGAACGCCACCGACACGGGTGAGACGTGCACGGTAGCTGGCCGCCAATCACAGCCAAGCCGGGCCAGGTATGGCGGAGACTACGCCTGCAGCAGAACCCTCAAACGTCTCCGTGTTACAGACGCTGCAATTGTGGTCGCCTTAACGTCCCAGCGCTTTCGTGATGGTTCACTCATGACTTCATAGCGGACGTCTGGGCAGCCCAGAAACGTCTTGCACAGACCAAAACTATAGATGCTATTCCTGGCATTGCAGGTTCGCTAACCAGTGGCGACAACGCTGCCGGTTATAACTTGTGGTTTCAGATGTAAATGGTGGCTGACAATGTGATCCGCCAGTGCATTTAGTCTTCATGTGATTATTAGCTCGCCTTCCAGGCTGGCCACTGGTATCCCGAGAGGCATGGAAACGCTGGTAAAAGGTGGAGGGACAAATGTCATTGTTGTCCATAGGGCTAAGGGCTACCATCACCAAAGATGGGGAACATAACGCAGCTACCATGTTCCTATGCCGATGGTTGTAAGGTACGCATGGTGGGATTGCTTGAAATTGCCGAGAGTCGACCGTGATTTGCGGTCACATGAATAGATTCGACACCGAAATTCACGAGATGATAGCCGGTGTTTCTCAAATTAGGTGAGAACTTCACCCAGAAGGGGCTCTTCTTAACCCTTCTGTCGATCTTAACGTCTCTTCTGTCAGATCCTCACACCCCGTCTCGTGGGGGGGTCCATAGAGACCCCCTCTAATCTCCAAACAAAGCGTCATGCGAAAACGAAATACATGTCATCGGAAAGCACTCAACGAGTAGGACCAGACCCCCCCCCGCCCCCAAACTGTTCCCTCCAAAAATGTGACGTCACTATAGCCCTATAGTTTCACGACTTACATTATGTTTGTGGCTCTGGCTGGCTTATTTTGAGAGATTTGAAGAAGAAAAAATTTTGAATCAGAAAAAGAAAGTGAAATGGACAAGGGCCATAGAATGTTCGGCCATCCGAAAATCAACTTTTCTTGAATGCAAAATTTTGCGTTTTCAAGTATTCATTAATTTTCCTTTTCCATTTGGTAGAGCAGACCGAAAAACGTTGTTGGAAGTCAACTTGCCCCAATAAAAAATGCTTACTTTAGCCAGAATCCTGTGTTTGAACTGCAATATGGCAAATACGCAAAATTGATCTGTAGTCAAAAACGGAAAAAAATATCAACTGATACGTTTTGTCGCATCCGTAAAGATAAGTAAACGCTGAAAGTTTCATTAAAATATCTGTATCCGTTAAAGCGTGACGACTGGTTGAACGTTTTTGGAGGTGACCTCACTTGACCTTGAGTAACTCGTTGATCGTAGCTGACCTGACCTAGAAATTTTGAATCAGCATGTCAAATTGATGTGGGAAAAGGTATGCCAAATTTTGGCGCGCTACCGCGCGCCGTTCGTCCGCTATCCGCGAAAAACCTGAGGGGGCGGTTGAAGGCCCCCGAGACGGGACGGGTTAATAGGGAAATGGCAAATGGTCTCTCATCAAATGCAAAATTAATAAGCAATCAAAGACTTTTAAAAAATGTAAAAATTCCTATCATACGTTTTGTTGCATCCCTAAAGATGCGCACACGCTGAAAGTTTCATTAAAATATCTTTATCCGTTAACGCTGGACGACTGGTTCAACTTTTTTCGATGTGACCTCACTTGACATTAACTAACTCGTTGACCCTGGATGACCGGCCTCAAATATTTTGACATAACATGCCAAATTGTTGTAGGAAAAGGTATGCCAGATTTCGGCATACCTTTTCCCGCGCTCCGTTCTTTCACTATCCGCGAAAAAAAGCTTAGTGGGGGGGGGGTAGGGTCATCAACGACCCTCCTCGAGACGGCGCGGGTTAATGATTGCGGAGAATCAAGCAGTTTCGAACTTGGTCTGATCCTGCCGACATTTTAGCACTAGTCGGTAAGGATTAAGAGGACATGGGTGTCAACAACGAGGGAGGGATAACTGCTGGAACTGCCGCATCCCAGATTGAATGTCATTTTAAATGACAACTTTTGTTTTCTTCGTTCACACACGCCAGTGAACTGACTCGGATTTGACCACAACAACTTCGCTTGTTTCGCACACAGAAGACGACTGCGTGCCTGCATTTGCCAACCAATGCTTCGCCGTCGCCACTAATAACGCCAAGTGTTTAATAACGCCGATTGACAAGAGCCTGCAAGGGTGCAGAAACGTTTCGTTCATCTCGCTTTGCAGGTGAGGGCTGTTGTTAATGGACATGCTGGTGGTGGTGGTGGATTGGTACTTAAGGGCGCAACGACTACTTGGGTCATTTTGCACCCATCGCGTGAACGGAAATGAAGCCAACTGCAGGTTACGCGGTGGCTCAGCCAACCATTGTGTCTCCCTCGTCTGTGAAAGAGGGGATGTTCCTTGGCTTAAGCCTGAATTCGGATGGCCTTTTCCCCACCGCCCACAATGTGGCAGCAGCAGAAGACAGCAGCAGTATCTGTTAAGCAGCGGATGACAGTAACAGAGGACAGCAGCAGTATATGTTGTGCAGCGGATGACTGTAACAGAGGACAGCAGCAGTGTCTGTTGCGCAGCGGATGACACTAAGGGGACAGCAGTCGTGTTTGCTGTGCAGCGGATGACAGTAAAAGAGGACAGCAGCAGAGTCTCTGTAGATTGTCCGTACCATGGAGCGCTTGAAGCTTTGAAATTATGACCTTTGAAATCGGTCATAAAGTCAAAGAGTTAGGTACCAATTCAAAATAGCACTAAAAGGCACATTCAAAATCCTTGTTTGTTTCCGATTTTAACCGGACCAAATGTGTTGGTGTTGTTTTGTGCCAAATGTGTTGTAGGTCACAAGACGTACCTGGTGTCGTCGATATGTGATGACAGAAACTGGAGGAGCATCAGCAGGAAAGTCAGCAGAGGCACCTCGGCGATCACTGCCGCCAGCCACGTCAGCACGGTGTCGAGGTTGTGGCCGGGCGACGGCTCCGACTCTGAGCCGCGCGCCCCGCCCGGCCAGACGACACATCACCCTGTTTGGACAAACCGACACACACCGTCACGGCCGTCACAGGCGACGGCGACTGAGCCGTAAATCGGCCTGTTTTTGCCAGCACATCGAGCAGCATGTGACTTTGCTCGTGGGCTCGTGTCACACCTGCAACACCGGCTGCTCCGCTTCCTCGCACGTCAGCAATGCTGTTGCCGAGACGATGGACAGGTGTTAGCGGCGGGAATACGAGTATGTCGCGGCCCATACCGGCTGAGCATTGTCCAGCCAGGATGATAGCAATGCATGCTGTAGTGGTACCTCAGCGATTTAAATGGTGGATAAATGCGAGTGAGAGCGTAGCTCCAGTACGCTTGCTTCCTTTCATATACGATGGAAGCTCGCCTGAGCGACCCGAGCCGGCCTTGCTCGACCGTCGCTATTTATCTTAATAAGCTGCTTTGTTGGAACGTTTCAAGTCTCAGAATCAGACATCGTTTTATCTGGCTATTTTTTGCAGTTTTCACTACAATATTGTTTTTTAAGTACTCGCTTTTTTGTTCAAGGATGATGCTTCACGGCGGAACTCATGTGGTACTTGTCCAGTCTAGGTCACAAAAGGGCTGTTGCCGAAAGCGGTCGACGAAAGCGACAGCCAGGACGCTTCTAGCAAACACTGGCTTCATATGCAATCGAACACAGGCATAACATACAACATGGAATGCAATATACATAGCATAGTATGTGCATGCAACATACATCATCTAATGTATGTAGTATGGCGGTATAGGAGCACAGGACACGCTTCAGACTTATTGCGGATCCCTATTGCATTTTGGATCGTAAATTAGTGAGCATACAGGCTTACTCGTATCCATACTTCAAGTTCGGGGGTCCAAATACTCCTTGAAGTTCCCATCCATATTACTACAAATACTGAATGACACTGGTCCCATTCGGTAGCTCTTTCGACATCGCTGAATCGTCCATAAGCTTTGCTTTAATGCCTTCAGTTTGCTTAGAAGCTACTCGATCTGGCGATTAGAGCATGACGTGACCGGCAAGATGGTGTCACGCCTCTAACAATGGGGAATCGAATCTATTCGGTATCTATTCCACATATTTTAAAGTTAGTTTGTATCACCAAAACATATAGAAATGTTGTTAAATGAACTATTCATCCAAATCTGTGATAAACATTTACGTCTAAAGACGCATATTTAGGCAAGTAGGCGTCTTTCAACTTCAATAATGGATTCAGCCGGTCAGACGAGGGGCGTTCATTTCCGACAAGCTGCTAAGGTCGTCTGGGCCGAAGGAAGCAAAAATGTAAGAGAAGTGGAAAGACTCTCGTATTTAGGGAACTTTATGTTCACATTCTTTCCAAAAAAGAAAAAGAAAATTCCTGCGGCCCAAACACATCAATAGTTTCATCAAGAGGAGATTCAAATTAGGGAGGAAAAAAAAACAGCGTTTGATCATGATTAGAAATTTTCACACCGACAATGCATGTTAAAAAATAACGCAGAGCCGTGATGACATCAGCCCTGTCAACAAGCTGCAATCTTCATGTAAATGTTTTATTATCTGTACCTGATCTCTGGAAACTAAGACCTACGTAGCATGAATCAGTTCTAGGCTTAACATCTACCTCGTCACCACAAAAATAAACCCATGGGCTAACCCGAAACACACCTCCCGATCAATGCATAAATTTGATCGGCTGGCTTCTGGTCCCGAGTGGTAGTTGGCACTTGGACAGCTTCCAATGGCGGGTGGTAGTTAACTGATGCACTTGAGTTAATCTTGATCATGAATGAACGGCGACACTTGACGATTACCTGCAATAATGGACCTGCAGCCTATCAGATTGATTCCATATTAATTGTTGGCTGGCTTCATGTACATAACAAGTGTTGTCCCGGGAAACAGCTACGGCTCACCGATCGCTTTTCCCAGCTCTGTGCGGGGACTTCAAGCTCTGCCTGAAGGGTAATGGCGATGTTCTTTTTTGTTGTTACGTGCCACATGCTTATTTGTCCCTTCACGAATCGCGGCTGGAGAAGGGGGCGGGGACATGACCGATGTGTCTCCTGGCTCTCAGTCCGCGCTTGTCGAACGCTATGTGCTAATGCTAACTAAGTGGGCGCTGCGTGGCCAACGCAGTCGATGCGCCCCGAAACTCCAACAACCAGCCAATGATAGCACTGGCTTGCGTGACTTTAAAGGTCAAGCATATGTTTGCTGGTCTCAGGTCACGTTGATTAAAAAAATCGCATTATTTTTCTCAATCCGGTCAAAGTTGTGAAATAACACACATTCTTGAAATGCTTATCTCTCATTATATTGAAAGGCAAGCGATGCTTCTAATAGCATAATACGGCTGATATCTACGTACAGGCTTTCACAGGCCGTTCACAGGCGGTTTACAGGCGCACTAAAACAACTGTTTGAGAGCATGTTCGTTAGGTTGCTCACGGAAGGGCAGCTATCGGATCCAATGTCTCGAATGAGTTCAGTTTTTAGACTGTGATAACCTATACTTTGCACATGTATGCCATGGACTAAGTACGTTTCTCAATATTCATGTGCATATCGAGATAGTGATAGAGATAGTTCATATCGAGACATAGTGAGAAGTAATGCAGGTCTCAAGTATTATCAAGTTGTGGCTACGATGAGAATAGATGCTGGACTCATCGTCCATTGTCTTCCAACGACGTCCGGTCGCCATCGCTGTGCAATCTGTTCGGAGCTTCCCAGCTGCAACTTCACAGTAACTGTAGTCAGAAGTGTGCAGATAATTATGGAGAACAATGGTAAGCCTAGTTGCATGACATGATATTGTTTTAAAAGTTGTTTACAGTTGCTTACCGTTCTTCCTTGCATCATATCTCTGGTCAACTGTTAGGGCGGCAATTTCGAAAGCTCAAAATGTTACGCCTTTAGCAGCTCCTAATAACTTACGCAACGCAGCCAGAGAGAAGCCTTATGATTTTGTGCGATCATGTTTTATTGGGCTCAAATGTATTAAGCACCGTCTTCATTCGGGTGTAAGCATGCTCGGCAAACGACACAGGCGATTTTCCGTATGTTCCCCGAACTGAACAGCGGTGTTCGGAATACAGCGCGTTTACCTGCTCCTATCTACCTGTTAAAGCGCAATAAAACATGATTACGCAAAACCACACGGCTTCACTGTAACTGCCGTTGCACAAGCCAGTAGTAGCCGCTGAAGGCGTGACGTTTTAAGCTTTCGAAATTGCCGCCCTGTAGTTGACCAGTTGTATAATGCATGGAAGCATAGTTATCAGGTGTAGACATTTTTTAAAAGGCTATAATGGCATGCGATTCAACTCACCATTTTCTTCATCATCAATCATCACACACTGGGACGAATCACGGAAACTCCCACCGTCAGCATGTCCCCCCCGATATCTGTTTGTGGATAAAGGAGGCCCAGAGGGCGGCGTGGAGAACAACTGGCAAATAATTTGCCTTCTACCTGAGCTTGCTTTCGGCATAAATCTTTGGAGCTCCCGGTGTCTCCTTAATGCCTGGGCAGGACAACAATATGCTCAGGCATATGTCCAAGTCCAGGATTGTGTCTGCGAGTGACGTAGCGAATATGACAATGACGATGACATTTGCTGCAAAGGCATGCCTGTTTCTATGATACATTTTTACAATACATTTGGCAACTAAATGTAATATTGTGGTACTCCCAATTCCTCTTCAATGAATTCGCTGGCCATCGCCAAGACATCATCCTCTGTGGCAACGATTAGCAGCATGTGTGGCAGATGACGCCGGCGATAAGTGTGCGGTGTTCTAGAGCTGCACATTAATGTAGTCGTGCCATTAATGTAGTCAATTCTAGTCATGGAACACTGGAAAAGCCAATTGTTCGTCTGTCCTGTTTTAACTGCGATACCAAAATAAAACGTGTATTTAAACCTGAAAAAGCTTCATATGAGAACAGCATGGAACATTTATCTTAATAACCACTTTCAGTTCAAGCACGAATTGTTCATAACACTGCTTGTTGAGACTTTGAAGTAATGGTTTTGCACGAGTACATTTGCGACCCACAAAGAGTCAGTTACACTTCGGACTGGGTAAGTTTGTTTAAGTTGGGACAAATTGCTATTCTTAGTCTGACTGGTTTCACTTGAGATCAAAATACATTATCCTTGCAGTCTCAAGTGTGATTTCACATGAGTACATTTGTAAATCTCAACGCACCGGCATTCTCTTCTGAGAATGGCGTTCTCAGCGTATCGCGAACAGAGTGCTCATTTTGCGTGGTCTGATTCCAATAGGGAAAATAAGAATGTCTACAATTATCAGATAATATATACGCTTCTCACATTGTTATTAATGCGTTTGCATGCGGTCTACAGGCGACTTTTAGGCGCTTACGGACAGTTTACAGGCAGTTTACAGGCGACTACAGGCGGTGTGCATGCTGTTTCTAAGCGGTTCTTTGCAGGTGGTAAATATATCGCAGGAAGGGTACAGCGTGATATACTTGGCTAATCAGGGATGGATGACCTTCTCAGGGGCTTCCGGCTGTGCTGGACTACATCCCTATTAAGACACCAGCGGTCAAAAAGTTGACGTCCCACCGGTCTTGATGGCGTTCCTTCATCACTCGGATGTCCTTGTGAAAACGTTCTCGATGTTCTCATTGAAGCCTCCACAATTCTCCGGAAAATAGTGCATTTTCCCTGACATGCGCGCACTTGTCGACGGAGACTCCCCATCAGCTCATCCACAGCCTTCTCGTACTCTGGACTCCGGTGGATGCCGAGGAAATTCGCGATGATCGACTTCAGAGTCAGCCAAGCAGAGAGTTTAATAGGATTCAATAATTCATCCAAATGAGTGTCCTTGATGAGCTTTCATGTCTGAGGACCGTCGAATACCCCGCGTCCAGCTCCCACCTGCTTATGCGTGGTAACTTCTGTCGCAGAAATGTGAGCCTTCCACATTCTTCGTCCAGCACCTTCACGAAGTTCTTCATGAGATCGAGTTTGATATGCAGTGGTGGGAGTATAATCTTGTGCGGTTAGACCAGAGTGTAGGACAGAGCTTTGTGTGAATCGGACTATGGTTCTTACCTAGACGGCCTCTCTCGGTGGACATGATGCTGGTCGTCTGCCCGGCTTGGTTTCTCATTTTAACTGTGTGCGACAGAGATCGAATCGAACTTGTTGCCATTTTTCAGAACTGCCTTGAGACCCCCACTCGACGAATCCATGAAAAGTTTCCATTCTGTATGGTCAATACTCCACGCACATCGCTTCGGTTAGGTCGGCGATGTTGTGGCAGTAGACCAGAGATGAGATTTGAGATGCCAAAAGTTTCGGTACCAAAACCGTAGTTTGGTACTGTAATTTCGTAAAATGTCGGGACCAAAACTATTTCGATACCAAAAGAACGTTGTTTCCAGTACCAGCCGACCTATCAGACGAAGTCGTGAACCCAGGAACTGAGCAGATTCCTTCAGTATGTTTAAGTCCCGCGTCAGATTGCTGAGTTGAGCTGGCTCAGTGTGGGGACGAATAGTCCAAAACGGCCAAAAGTGGTACCCCAGATGACGCCATTTGTACCATTCGAGCCGACATGCATGAAGGCATGGGGATGACGTGGGCCTGATAATAACGTTCTTTTGGTGCATGTTGCCACTACCCGAACGTCCCATCCATTCTTTGTTTTTAACGTAACAGTCCCCATTACCATGCCCCACATATGAATCTTCCTCAAATAGTAGCACAGTTAAATGCTTGCTGGCAAATAAGAAGAAAAGCAGTAGGTGCAGTGGATACGTCTCCGTCGTAAACAGCCAGTATATTCCGTGGTATGCAACATAGAACAGATTGCTGTTCTAGGGGCCTGGGCGCTAGATGACCAATGTAGTCGATACGCCCTAAAGCCCTAATAACTAACTAACTGTTCTAGGAGCTTGGACGACGCGCTCAACTGCACTTCTGACGTCATTGACGGCGACTGTGCCGCCACCAGCGGCCGAATCGTGTACGACAGCTGGCTGGCCGGGTTACGCGGCGTGTACAGGTACCTCTGCCGAGACTTCGCACTAGACCTGAAAGGTGAGCCTCACGTGGGCATCTTCGACAATGGTTCAGTCAGAGTGTGAGAGAGGCTTGAAGGTTGGCGATGGTAATGGAAGGAGTTTTGTCAGGGTCATCGATGAGGTAGAACGGTTTTATAAACAGTGAACAGTCTTTGCATTGTCAATTGTCTGAATGACCCCCCTATCCCCACTGGATCGAAACGTGAACGAAGCCAGGAGCCAGTGACATGCCGAATTAGGGGGGGGGGGGCATTGAAGGCAGTTGCCATCCCTCAGAGGTTGTGAGGCTCCAAGAATCGTGCCGGGGTTAGGACAAATTGCATCGGACTCTCTCAAGATCTCGCTGGGCCCCCCAAAATCGCACCAGTGTTTTTAAAGATCACATTGGGACCCCATAAAGTCCCGGAGATGTATGAAAGTCTCTGTCATGGGTGGGGCAGGGTTACGGTGGTTGCGGGTTCCTCAAAGATTGTGTGAAAGAAAGCCTAAGCCAAACCAAACTGGTCTGAATCTCCCGTTTTCTTTTAGCTCCAGTATGTTGGCGTTGTGTTGGATTCACCACCATCTCCACCATCCATTTCCCCAACCCCACCCGGTTTGATGTTGTGGGAACTAACTCCCTTACATATATTCATATACTGTGCGAGGTTAAGGTTTTCGGAACCCTATATAGGCAAGTGAGTGCCACCTGCTAAATTTGAATGAATGCATTCAAATGTATCGGAAAAATGAGTGCGGAACTTGTCCATGGTTTGAATGGCTTTCTCTCAGTTGGGACTTTTTGGGTGCTAATAGTAGTATAATTTTGTGCAATGTGCCGCACGAAATACGTGCCTGCATTCTCCTCATTTGCTCACATTCGCTCGTCCCGTTCACTCTCTTCTCTGTCTCTGTCTCTGTCTCTGTCTCTGTCTCTGCCTCTGCCTCTGTCTCGTCCCCCGCCGCCGTCTCTGCCGTCTCTGTCTCTGTCTCTGTCTCTGTCTCTGTCTCTGTCTCTGTCTCTGTCTCTGTCTCTGTCTCTGTCTCTGTCTCTGTCTCTGTCTCTGTCTCTGTCTCTGTCTCTGTCTCTGTCTCTGTCTCTGTCTCTGTCTCTGTCTCTGTCTCTGTCTCTGTCTCTGTCTCTGTCTCTGTCTCTCTGTCTCTGTCTCTGTCTCTGTCTCTGTCTCTGTCTCTGTCTCTGTCTCTGTCTCTGTCTCTGTCTCTGTCTCTGTCTCTGTCTCTGTCTCTGTCTCTGTCTCTGTCTCTGTCTCTCTCTCTCTCTCTCTCTCTCTCTCTCTCTCTCTCTCTCTCTCTCTCTCTCTCTCTCTCTCTCTCTCTCTCTCTCTCTCACTCTGTCTCGCGGGGGCTGATAGGAACCCCCGTCTAATATCCAAACTATCCAAACATCAGAAAGCGTTCGACGAGTACGGCCCGACACCACCCCCAAAAAAATCACCCGAAAAGTGACGTCATTAGGCGCCTGTATTTTCCTGACGGGGGCGGTGGAAGACCACCCCCCCCGAGACGGGTTAATGAATAGTTTATTTGGTCCCCAATTTGGCATCACCCACCACCGCAGCAGTGCACAAACGCACATATCAGCTGACCATTGCGCTAATTTTGAACGTATGTGGTGCAAATGTTTAGACCCTTCACTGCTAATCATAGCTGGCCTCGCCTTTATTGGTAGCATTCCTCGCCCGCATGAACCCTTAATATTACGATAGGTATCATTTCCTGGTTCCGAGGGTTTATATAAGTGATCTGGTGTATATGACCCACCTACCTAACCTAACCGACAATACCTCGCTGGGCCTTATTCGCTGAAAAGCATGTACCAGCCCTGCGTATTCAATGCGTGCACGAGCCCCTATCACGATGGGTACGTTCCATAATTGCTTATATCCCTAGACGCTCCTACTTTTTTTTAACACTTTCTCTCCTGCTACTTTCAATACGCCCTATCCTCCTAATTTTTCTCTTTTTTGAGGAGGGGGTAGTTTCTGGCCCTACACTTCGAGCGCCTTCTGATGACATATCTTTCCCTTTCGTGTGACACGTAGGTTGGAGGTTGGAGGGTGGATTATATTGATCCTCCCACAGAAGCCTGGGTATGAGGATCTGACCGGAAAGACGGCACGGGTTAAGTTGAATTCAGATAAGAATTACCCAGATAAGCAACATTTTGCATATCATTGTATTATGTAGAATATGCATGATGATTGGAGCAACGTTATACTATTATAGCGGCTTGAGTGGCTACGTTTCTTATGCCGTGTCCGTTGGCGAGCTCCACAGATCGGTAACTTGTCGGTACGTATATCGGGCGTCGATAGCGAGAACCGCAGTGTGAGGGTGCGGGAGAGTGAGTACAGTTTGCATGGCACGTTATACACGGTAACCGCAGTGTGAGGGTGCGGGAGAGTGAGTACAGTCTGCATGGCACGATATACACGGTAACCGCAGTGTGAGGGTGCGGGAGAGTGAGTACAGTCTGCATGGCACGATATACACGGTAACCGCAGTGTGAGGGTGCGGGAGAGTGAGTACAGTCTGCATGGCACGTTATACACGGTAACCGCAGTGTGAGGGTGCGGGAGAGTGAGTACAATCTGCATGGCACGTTATACACGGTAACCACAGTGTGAGGGTGCGGGAGAGTGAGTACAGTCTGCATGGCACGTTATACACGGTAACCGCAGTGTGAGGGTGCGGGAGAGTGAGTACAGTCTGCATGGCACGATATACACGGTAACCGCAGTGTGAGGGTGCGGGAGAGTGAGTACAGTCTGCATGGCACGTTATACACGGTAACCACAGTGTGAGGGTGCGGGAGAGTGAGTACAGTCTGCATGGCACGATATACACGGTAACCGCAGTGTGAGGGTGCGGGAGAGTGAGTACAGTCTGCATGGCACGTTATACACGGTAACCGCAGTGTGAGGGTGCGGGAGAGTGAGTACAGTCTGCATGGCACGTTATACACGGTAACCGCAGTGTGAGGGTGCGGGAGAGTGAGTACAGTCTGCATGGCACGATATACACGGTAACCACAGTGTGAGGGTGCGGGAGAGTGAGTACAGTCTGCATGGCACGTTATACACGGTAACCGCAGTGTGAGGGTGCGGGAGAGTGAGTACAGTCTGCATGGCACGATATACACGGTAACCGCAGTGTGAGGGTGCGGGAGAGTGAGTACAGTCTGCATGGCACGTTATACACGGTAACCGCAGTGTGAGGGTGCGGGAGAGTGAGTACAGTCTGCATGGCACGATATACACGGTAACCGCAGTGTGAGGGTGCGGGAGAGTGAGTACAGTCTGCATGGCACGATATACACGGTAACCGCAGTGTGAGGGTGCGGGAGAGTGAGTACAGTCTGCATGGCACGATATACACGGTAACCGCAGTGTGAGGGTGCGGGAGAGTGAGTACAGTCTGCATGGCACGTTATACACGGTAACCGCAGTGTGAGGGTGCGGGGAGAGTGAGTACAGTCTGCATGGCACGATATACACGGTAACCGCAGTGTGAGGGTGCGGGAGAGTGAGTACAGTCTACATGGCACGTTATACACGGTAACCGCAGTGTGAGGGTGCGGAGAGTGAGTACAGTTTGCATGGCATACACAGTAACCGCAGTGTGAGGGTGCGGAGAGTGAGTACAGTTTGCATGGCACGTTATACACGGTAACCGCAGTGGGAGGGTGCGGGAGAGTGAGTACAGTCTGCATGGCACGATATACACGGTAACCGCAGTGTGAGGGTGCGGGAGAGTGAGTACAGTCTGCATGGCACGATATACACAGTAACCGCAGTGTGAGGGTGCGGGAGAGTGAGTACAGTCTGCATGGCACGATATACACGGTAACCGCAGTGTGAGGGTGCGGGAGAGTGAGTACAGTCTGCATGGCACGTTATACACGGTAACCGCAGTGTGAGGGTGCGGGAGAGTGAGTACAGTCTGCATGGCACGATATACACGGTAACCGCAGTGTGAGGGTGCGGGAGAGTGAGTGCAGTCTGCATGGCACGATATACACGGTAACCGCAGTGTGAGGGTGCGGGAGAGTGAGTACAGTCTGCATGGCACGATATACACGGTAACCACAGTTGCTGGGTTCTCGGCGCAGGCGCATAGCAATGTTCGGCGCGTGACTCACATGTGCTGTCAAAGCACGAGTTACTACACTGTCGACATTTGACATTTATCTAGCCCAGAATGCTTCTTACATGCCCGTTATCGTTTTCGGCGTGAAAAGTGTCAACAGATTGAATTTCCCACTTGATATTTTTTAAAGCAGCAAAATTTGCTTGACCCCAGGTCAGTAACCTTCATTTTAATCATCATTTTGGGATCGCAGGTTGTTCTTTGTGATGAAAGGATGACATGTGAGTTTGGTGCTTATATGTTGCAACTACTCCGAATGGCGGTACTTTCAATGGTTTGGAACATTACTCGTTTTGACCTGTTCCAAGTCAATGAATGACGTTTGATGACCCGGATGTAAGATTCGTACGACACATGTAGTAACAGTTGCGTTAGAAGCCACTCCCAGTTTGTGTCACTGGGTCTACTCGTTCGGTACTTGTAGATATAAATACTTGGGGGGGGGGCTCTCGGCAGTCCTCCCGGCCAGAGGCAGGCTAAAGGGAATGAAAAACAACAACAAACAAACAAACAAAACAAACAAACAACAACAAAAACAATCAAAACAAAAAATAAGATATGAAAGTAGACAAGCACAATCCTGATAATTTACCCTCCAACCAGGGAATGATGTGGTAATCCACACGAGGAACGTCATCTGGAGAAAATTTCGTTGGGGTGGGGGGGTGCGCTGGATAATACTGAAGCGGATGCTTTTGCCTCCAAGGGCTGCTTTTCCTCTAAAAAGGATGTTTTGGCTGCAAAATCCGCTCATCGTGGAGGGGGGTGGAGGGAAGGTGCACCTGAGCCTTCTTGAAGGGATACCTTTCCCGGTCGGAGGGGCGCCACCTTTTAATGATGGGGTGGGGTACATTTCCCCACCGCCCACCCCTCTGTATCTGCCGATGTTGCTTCCTTTTGTGCGGTGTGGGTCTGTGCGGGAATCACTATTCCAATGGTTATAGTGCGTGGTTGGAGATCTGGGTGGTTTGGTAGGGTCCGGACTCAACCCCTGGTTTGATACTTTGCTAATTCTAAGGTGTTACTAACCTTAATGAATCGAATAATTGTGTGGCCAGGATCAAACTCCCTCCATGGTTTCCCAGATATTTCCAGCCTTCGTTCCGCCCAGGACTATCCTCTATGTGGCGTAAGCTATACCTCACTAGTCATGATGATAAATAATTTCATTAGTAGTAATATGACAACTCTTCATAGATGGGATAGTGGAATGAATTTGATAACGAATCACCGATCACATCCATTAAGGTCTATATTTGAGGAGACTTTTTCAGCGCAATACATTTTCAGCTGGACTGGAGAGCCCACTGCGTACAATAAGTACCTGCCTTGGGTCTCGAACCTGTCAGTTTGTTCAGCAGTTATTTGTGGAGTGTGAGCGCATGCGAGGAATACAAAGCCTGTCGTCGTCCCGCAGTCATGCTCACCTGCTGGAATCCGATGGACTTTGTGGACTGCCTGGAGAGGCGAGTGGGCATCACGCATGTCGCCGACCTGTTCAAGGTCAAGCTGGACCACGACGAGTGCAGGTGGGTCGCTACAACAGCTCGTCATGCGTGATGCCGAATTGCGTGGAAAACTTGCGAATGAACTGACGCCTCCCAGTCTCGTCTCTTTTACGTTCCAGACATCTCAGTGGTAAAATGCTTGGTCTCCTGGCGTTCCACTCTCACTTACTGGTGTCTCGATAGACCACTCTCCGGCGCTTCAGTGATCTATTCCCAGATGTCTTGGTGGCTCTTTTCCCAGGTCCCAGTGGACCACTCGCTGGTGCGTCAGCGATCCGTTCCCTGATGTTGCAGTGGTCCTTTCACACGTATCAGTGGTCCACACTGCAGTGCTTCAGTGATACCTTAACCGGTGTCAGTGGACAGGGTGCACCCTGCGTTTGAGCAGCGATACACACTCCGACCGTCCGTCCGGAGCGATACCTGACCGTGCTGCCGTTCCAGTCTGGAGCGATACCTGACCGTGCTGCCGTTCCAGTCCGGAGCGATACTCGACTGTGCTGCCGTTCCAGTCCGGAGCGATACCCGACCGTGCTGCCGTTCCAGTCCGGAGCGATACCTGACTGTGCTGCCGTTCCAGTCCAGAGCGATACCTGACCGTGCTGCCGTTCAGAGCGATACTTGACAGTGCTGCTGTTCCAGTTTAGAGCGATACCTGACCGTGCTGCCGTTCCAGTCTGGGGCGATACCTGACCGTGCTGCCGTTCCAGTCTAGAGCGATACCTGACCGTGCTGCCGTTCCAGTCTGGGGCGATACCTGACCGTGCTGCCGTTCCAGTCCGGAGCGATACCTGACCGTGCTGCCGTTCCAGTCTGAGGCGATACCTAACCGTGCCCGGTCCAGTCCAGAGCGATACCTGACCGTGCTGCCGTTGAGCGATATTTGACCGTGCTGCTGTTCCAGTTTAGAGCGATACCTGACCGTGCTGCTGTTCCAGTCTGGGGCGATACTTGACCGTGCTGCTGTTCCAGTCTGGG